>PVLD010005918.1:0-106196 GCA_004027595.1 Dinomys branickii | reverse complement strand
ATGGCCTGTTGGAGTTGTTTCATGTCGGATGCAATCGTTTCATAACTTGCAGGTATGTGATTTCCTGGTTCCCCTGTATCCTCACATTCAAAACTTGTTCTGAGTGGGGTTGAGTTTTGAGACTGCGTTTTGTTCCTCTGTTTTCTCATTTTTGGGTATCAGATTCAAAATGTGGAGCTATAAATTCCCCAGGCAGTTCAGCAGGCAAAGGTCTGCTGCAGAGGCTGCTCCAATGATTCCTTCTCTTTGGGAGAATGTCCCTTAAGCTGTCTGCTGAGATTCCCGCTTCTACTCCCTACCGGAGCCCTGGCTGGGGCGTATAAACAGGTCGCCGCCCCAGGTGTCTTGCAGACAGGCCACTCAGGTGTTCCTCCCTGGGTGGAGCTCCTTCCCCCCTCACAATTCCCCTAGGGGCGCCTAACTAGCTCTTCCTACCTGGGAGATCCCGCAGTCCTTAAAGCTGCTTTGATGTCACTAGCTGGGCAGAGCTTCTTCCCGACTCAGGAAAAACCGGTTAGAGCGCCCACTCAACTCACCCTGGGATCCTGCAGGCAGGAATGCCGTTCAGATGTATCTCCGTGGATCGAGCTTTTTCCCGACTCAGAAATCCCGCCGATTGCAGTCGCTCCAGTTCACGCAGCGCCGGCTGCGGGGGCGGGGCTCTGAGCGGGATCCCGGAACGCTGCCCAGATTGGCGCAATCTGTCCCAGTAGCTCGTTCTCTGAGTTTCCTCTGCTCCGCTGCCTCCAACAAATCCTGGTTACAGCCGTCTCCGAGCCGATCGGGTTCAGGAGTTGGAGGCTTTCCTCCCGCCACAATCGCTCTCTCGGCTGTACGCAATTTGAGCCGAGCTGCGGCCGAAGCGCCTCACCGTTCTCTCGGGCGCCCAGCTCTCAGGATCCGCCCACTTCTCGCTGCCCGGTTTGTCCAGCCGGCCCTTTAATGCTCATGCCGCGGAGAGCAGCCCGATCAGTTGGAATTTTGCATCCACAGACCGGGCACCCGCGCGCAAAGGATCGGTCTCTGGGAGAGATTCCCTCTGCCGCTCACCTGGTCGCCATCTTCCCGGAAGTAACACTAACAGTGTTAAGTGTAGGTTTCATTATAAAATCCATTCTTGGGGTATGTTTAGAAATTTGCATTATAAAACCTTGAGATAAAATGGAAATAAATCTACAAAAGTTTTGCTAGTGATAACGAAGCAACTGGAGAACTATACACACAGGTGACAGAGCACCCTAATAAATGGGTATGGTCATCATGGTAAAAACTTATCTTTTATACATATAAACACATAACCATATATATTCATTTATATGTATAAATATATATTCATAAACATATTTATGAATAAAATGTTATAATATCCAATATTTATTTTTAAATAATCCACTAGGATGAAGAAAGTAGCAGGGATAGAGATAAAATAAGATTGATGATTTCTCTTAATTATTAAACCTGATTATACATATAGGGTGTATTATATCATTTTCTCTACTTTTGTTTATGCATAAAATTTCCCACAGTAAAATTTTAATTTAAAAAAGAGAAAATAATAGGTCTTCAGTCTCTATCACATCATGTTTCTTGTTTCCTCCAACAAGAATGTTAACTCCAACAAGACAGATTTCTATCTGTATTTTTAATGGCTGTATTTTCAGTATTTAAAACACTATTTGCTACAATACAGAAATTTAATAATGTTGAATACATGAAAGCATTGAAAGTCATTTATACCACCAATTATTTCTTGCACTAAATCAGCCTTTTCCCAAATATATTTCTAATTATGTGCTGTAGATCTTCTCTTAAGAGCCACATAAACATTACAAATTCTACATGCTCAAAGAGTACTGTCTTATCCTTCAAATCTACCATGCAAACACTAGTAAAAAAGAGCTGGGGTGGTTACACAGTGGCACTGCGGTTCATGAACTTGATTTTGTCCCTGATTCTGGTTGCAAATCAAGTTGGATAAGAACTGAATCAAATTCAACGTTTAGGTTCAATGTTGACCCTAGGTGGAAATTCAATTTGGACTTGCCCAGTTTGGTTTGCCACCAGAATTGCACAGAGAACTGAGTTTGTGAGTGGAGGTATACTAATATCAGATCTACCTTTTCTAATTCCATCCATCTATGTGTTCAAGCTAGAAATTTTTGTCAAGAATGATCTGTTCTCTATTCTCACTTGGGTAGTTTTTCGTTATTCTTAAAGAATCCAGGGAAGTATCATCTATTCCAAGAAACCTTCTTTTACATCCTTCCCTATCTTCTAAGGCCTGAGCTACTGCATTCCTGTAGTATTTGTGAATACAGTACTGTTATTCACATACTTTATAACGAAAGAATATCCTGTTTATCATAAATGTTTATCTTAAACCTCAAACACCTTCAGATCAGGAACAGTACTCTTGCAGGACCTGGCACATACCTTCTTATTCTAATTGTTGCTAAACTGAATAGAATCATCTTTGATAATTATTTCTCACATTGAACTGATCAGCAAATTCTACTTATAAATTAAGTTTAAAAAATGGCCAGAAACTGCTAAGTAGAGCTATAGATACAAAGGATCAGAGACAGACGAGATTAATCACAGGCAGCTTCCTGGAGGTGAAAAATTTTATTGTTTGTCTTTTTGGTATTTTTGAGACAAGGCTTCACTATGCAGTTCATGGTGGCCTTGAGCTTACTTTGTAGCCCAGGCAGGCCTAGAACTCACAATGATCCTCCTCCCTCAGCTTTCGAAATGCTGGGATTACGGGCGTGTGCCACTATGCCCAGCAATTTATTCTTTTTTTTGAGACAAAACATGGGTTATGTAGTTGAGGCTGGCCTTGAACTCACTCTGCAGCCCAGGCTGGCCTCAGTGATCCACCTGCCTCAGTCTTTCAAGTGGTGGGATTACAAGCATGTGCCACCACACCTGGCTGTGAAAAAATTTAGAATTAGTTATAGGAAAAGATTAGTTATGGAAAAAAATAAAAGAGCATTCAAAATTATAATGCATTTATTTAATCACCAAATAATTTACCTACTTTGTACCAGACACTCTGATGAGTCAATTAGGCAAATATTCTTTTTTATTCACTTGTCGCCAAACATTTTCTGAGTATCCAACCTTGTAGGCACTGTTCTGAATACTGAGCCTACGTAATGAACAAACTCCCTGTTCTCATGAGACTTACATTTCAGAGAGGGCTGGCGCATTCAGGAATGAGGGAAAAAAACAATCAAGAGAAGGTTGTTAGGAAGCGCATATTTGAACAAAGACCCAAGGGACGTGAGAAGGCACTGATGTTCTATCAAGGGAAACAGGAAGTGTGAAGCCCCAGAACAGGGATGCCTGGGATGTTCATGTTTGAGGAACTCAGCAAAGGTCAGAATGGCTGGAGCAGAGTGAGGATAAAGAAATAAGAGATTAGGCCCGCAAGACAATGGGTCCAAATCATGCAGGGTCTTGTACGTGAAGGACTTCACGGTTTTTATTCTAAATGATACAGGAAGGCTGCGGAAGTAGCTCAGTGGCACAGCGCCTGGCTGACAAGTGTGAGGCCCTGAGTTAGATTCCTGGTACCAAAAAATAAAGATTAAAATAAATAAGTAAATAGATGGTAAAGGAAGTACAGGATGATTCTGAAACGAGAAGAGACAAGAATGCTCTGTAACTCAAGGTGAGCCTCAATTGCGTAGCATGACCCTGTCTCAAAAAGACAAAAAAAAAAAAAAAAAAGAATGCTCTGTGAGAATAAACTGCAGGGGAAAAAACAGAAAGGATACCTGGACAGGCGACTGCAGAAATGTAGACAAGAGAAGTCAGTGGTTTGAGGCAGGAGCATAGTGGCTATGGAGGTGGTAAGCAGTGGTTCAATTCTCCTGTTTCAAAGACAGAGCCAGCATGATTTGCTGAAAAGTCTTCTATGAGGTATGAGAGGCAGAGGAGTCAAGGATGACTTCCAAGTTTTAGGCCTCAGCACTGACAGAACAGAGTTGCCATCTTAGCAAAGTATAGGTAATATTGAAACAGAGCGCTAAAGCCTGAGGTAAGAATTAGAGTCTGAGGGGCTGAGTGCTATAGCGTACGGCTAGAGAGGTCAGTGGAACCAGACCCACGGCTTTATAAACTGCAAGAAATTAGATTATGTCTTTAAGAATAATGGGAGCATTATAACAGATTTTTAAAGCATGGATGGAATGGGATTGAGATTTATAGTTGGGGGGAAAAAACCACCTGGCTTGAATCTGTTGCCAGGTTCAGCCTGAAAGTTCTGACAGTTCTGATTAGGGTTCTAAGAGGTAGAATAAAGACCTGTGAACAGATTTGAACTATAACTTGGGAAGAAATCTGAAAAGACTCTGTGATGGGTTAGTTATTGTAATGGTAAAGAAGGAAGAGTGGAAGGTGACTCTATGGTTTCATCTTCTATAAGGAAAGCTGGGAGAGACATTTGGGGTGAAAATATCAATTAAGGAATTATAGACAGAGATGGAAACTGAAGCTGAAGGCAGAATGAAACAGCCTACAGAACTCACACCCAAAGGCACCGCTTCAGAGCTCTGTAGTATCACCTAAGCATGGGGAAATGAAAGGAGCCGGAAGAGGACTGATTGAGAGAGATGAGGAAAACCAAGAACTTGCTCACTGGAAAAGTTCAGATTTATAAGGCGTTAATGTAAGGAGAAGGATATCAACAGTCAAATGCTGCTGACAGGCCGACCAAAGGAGAGGTTAATATGCGCACTGAATTTCATCGTACGAGTTCACTGGTAAGTAGCTTTGGGAATATGCTAGAACAAGTTTAGGTCAAATAACAGAAGCCACGCGTGGCGATGCACACCTGTAATCCCAGCCACCCAGCAGGCCGAAGCCGGGGGAATTCCAGGTTTGAGGGCGGCCTAGGCCAACTTCCCAAGAACCTGTCTCAAAAAATAAAAAGAGCTATAGCTCAGAGCAGAGCACCTCTGGGTCCAACCCCCAATACTGGAAAACAACCAAGCAGTGGGGACTAAGGCAGACTGGTACGAGCTCAGGAGGGATGAGATGCAGGAAAATGGAGACGATAAACTTGGCACAGTAAGAACAGCGTGTGGCAACTGGAGAGACATGGTAATGTCTTCTCTTTGCTGTAAGAGGAGAGGGGTGGGCTCTTTATCCCATAGGTTAGACTGCGGAAAAAGGTCTGTCTTAGATGACAGCTGGGGTAACTCTTTCCTAACAAGAGGGATTTAAAAAATCATGACTATGGATGCAGATGATTCATCAAACAAAATTTCAATGAACTTATATATGTGCCAGCTACAATGCTAGGTGGCAGAGACATACAGGTAGGCAAACACAGACATGGTGTTTGGAGTCCACTGAGGCAGACAGGGATCGCTCACACAATCCCACTCACAATGCTTCATTTATACATGAAGCACTCTGAAGGAAAGGCACGTCCTTTCAGAAAGGAGTCAGGGGTACTGCTGAGACCAAGTAAGTTTACTGAGATCTCCAGGATGTGTAGGAGCTAAGAGAAGCAATGTTCCCACTGGAGGAAGACCACAGTGCAAGGTCCCACAGCAGGAGAAAGAACACTGCCTTAAGGAGAGGGAAGGACAGCACGGTAAAGACGGAGAGGGGGAACGGCACCAGCATGGTCTTTCACACGTGTGAGTGAAAGAGAATAAAGGGGTGGTAAGATGTCAACTCAAAAATTTTTACAAAGAAATAATGAGCTGTGTGTGGTGGTATATACTGCAATCACAGCTATTCAGGAGGCGAAGGCAGCAGGATTTAAAGTTTGAGGCCAACAAAAAATTGGGGATCTAGCTCAGCGCTAAGGTTCTGGGTTCAATCCCCAGCACTGCAAGAAAAGAAAAGAAAAAAAAGGAAAAGGGAGGAAGAAGTAAGAAATGATGAAAAGATTTATATCAGAATACTCTTGGCCAATCTCTGTTATAATTATTTTAGATAGCTGTATTAAAAATAGAAGGAAATTTCAGGGAGATAAATTTCCAGGTAATTTTGGTAAGGAAGCTAAATATAAAAATAATCATCACTTTTAAAACTTAGTAAATTGCAGCAATCTGGGAACTGTCATAGAATCAGTCTCAGTGTACTTACAGGGACCTCAGTACCAAGCTTTGCCACACCTCTTTCACAACTGTTTAAAAGCAGCACACAGGCAAACTTCAGGGAGCAAAAGGCGCAACGGAGGATGGAATCAACGTCTCTTTAATAGTCAATTTTGTAAAATAAAAACCCTGTCAAGTCAATCAAAATCACATTCCACAACATTAACAGCCATTCTGTGTTTGCCTGAGTTTAACAGCACCTGTTTCCCACAAAATCTATAAATGTTAAAAAAATATTTAAAAGCCTACAATTAAGCATGCAAGGTACATAAATATTTGGTAATGCCAGATGATATTTTCATGTGGAACATAAATGTGGAAGAAAAACTATTCCCCATTTTAAATTTCTAAAGACGATCCTTCACAACCTGTGTGAATAATGTAGATTTGTTTCAATATATCAGTGTGCCTAATGGCACGTTCTCTATAAAGCCACTTCCTTACATAGTGTTGGGAACATAACAGGTGCTTAATCCAGTATATAGCAAAATTATTTACTTAATACCTGCTTTAGGGGAGAGGAAGACAAAAGCAGAAGGCAGGCTTTGGTGTAATAATTAAGGCTTTGAAGTCAGACACTCAGATTCCAGCTTGGTTGTTTACTTGGGTGTGAACCAGGACATGCTGCTCTGAACCTGTTTTCCAAACTCCGCAATGGGTTTAATATAGCAGAATTTCAGGACTGCTGTGAGAATTCCAAGAGGGAGAAGGAAGAGAAGGGGAAGGAGAGAAGCGGGGCAAAGAGGAGACGAGAAGGGGACGCAGGAGTAAGAAGAAATAATCTAGACCCAGTATAGTTAGTAGGGTTCAAGTGGAATTTAATTATGTTAGTTTTCAGAAGGGTGTGCTTTACGCACTGCCTATTCCTGTCTGTAAATGCGTCAAGGAGAGATGCATATTTGTTTTGCTGCCTCTTGAAATCACAAAACATTTTTATGCACTTTCACTTTCTACCCTGTACTTTAGCTATTCACACATGTCTTTTTTTTCCCCTCAATGAAAATGCAGTCTCCTTCAGGACATGAGTGCTAGGCTCGGGTTCTGTTTTGCTGAGGCACAGTCTTATGTAGTTCAGTCTACTCTCAAATTCCCAGCGATTCTCCTGCCTCAGCCTCACCAGTACCGGGATTATGGGCATGTGCCACCATGCTCAGCCTAGGCTCAGGTTCTTATTCATAGTGCATACTGGACAAACATATTCAAATGAATGATTCAATATGTGAATAAAACTGACTACATAACCTGTGAATTAAAGAAATAAAGCACAATCAATTAGAATGAGTTTCAGATGCAGGAATATTTTCATCATTCATTCTTTCTGGTTTTAGTACACCTATAGACCAACTCTTATTTTTAGAAAGTGTTTTGGGTTCTACTCACAAGCAAAATTCTTTAGTGGGGAAAAAACTCCAAGTTTCAGAATGGAACCTGCTATGGGTTAATGAGAGGCAGAGTCCTACACTCCTGGAGCACGGCCAGTCAGCACCACCAACACAACAACGGTGCGGACGCTGGGTGGCATTTAGGAAGCAGCCAGTGTACATCAGGGACTGCACGTGCAGAGGTAAGTACAGTTACACTATCTGCACCATCCCAGCAGCTGTCCGTGAGCATCCCTCGAAGCGCCCGCGGTCACAGGCCTTCCGAAAGGGGCAACCAATGCCGCTCCACTCACCGCGCTCCTGCCTCAAGTTTAAACCGGTGATTGCCCCGTGCGCCCTCACAGACCCTGTAAAACACCCATTCCCTCACCTTTCACACTCTCCTGTACATACTGCTTATCCTTTGAATCTTTCACAGAATCATAAACTAGGAGCCTAAGTCTTATCCATACAGTCTCCCAGCTCCTTCAGCATCACACCCGGAACGTACTTAACTGCAGAATGAAGAGAGGAGCAAACACTTGGAGGAACGGATGGAACTGGAATCCCAAGCCATGCTGACTCCTAAACTTCTGTTTTTTAATTCTAGGCTCCTTTATCGCAATTATTTTGTAAATCTTATTTCATTCAAGGGTTCGATAAGCAATTGTAGATTTCTTTGCTCTACAAATCAGATGTTCATACACTGAATTATGACCAAATTCATCAACTGATGTGATAAGCTGGCATCCTGAAAATCACGAAATGCAGCCTTTATGTCAGTATCTTGGGTTTAGAGCTAAGTCAGAAAGGCAGAGATTGTCAACACCAATAACTGTAAGCCTCATTAAAGTCCAAAGTGAAACTGAAGTCCTAGTAACAATATTACATACATTATTACTTTTTGGACTTCCATAAATAAAAGATTGGGAAATAAATCCATTTAATTCCATTAAATCAAGTTTTCAATAACTGTGTGCATAAATCTGTTAACTACCTAAGTTTTAAAGGCTAATTTTAGATCATCTATCATAAAGCCGAAAACCTGCTTTCTGGATGTCAAAGCTCAAAATTACACACGTAACTTAGCTAACATCAATTTTCTATGTGAATATACTGAGGATCCATATGTTCAGAATATATTTGACAAAGACATTTTAAATGCAAAACTGCAAAAGGAATCACCTCATCATTACACCCAGTTCAGAGTACAAAAGGACATGTAGAAATTCCTAAGTCGTTCTGTTAGGTATGGACTTCCCAAGAGGCGGAAACTCCAAAGATCATCGATCTGACACCAACCAATGTAAACATCAGGGTTGTCATAATCAATCTGCTTTAATTAGCAACAAGTATCCCCCATTTCTGACCAGTCATTTGGAGCTGACCTCTGACAAGTACTTACAAGTCATCGAAATCTCATTTTATTTTATAGCCTCATATTTGTTACTGGGCTAATCTTTACCTGTTCTACATCACACAACAGCTCAAATATTTGAATGGCCCAGCAATAAATTTCCATGGTCCCCCTGGGTCAGTCAGATGTTAGCTGTTAAGTAAAGCGAAAAGGATCTATGCTTCATAAATCTCCTTCAGGGTCCGCATTTACTCTTACAGGCTAGGCTTTCAAGCCCAAACATCTTTATAGCTATGTGCAGTGATTTATTAACTCCTCCTTGTTTTTATCCAAAAGATCAATCACATATGTATCAATAAGCCGGTGTGCTGGTGACTGCTTTTTATTGTACATATAACCACCTGCCTTTAATACAAACTTCAGTCTAAGCTTTTGTAAGCGCTTGCTGGATTTTAACAACCTTCACCTGTTTCTAATTTGGTATGAAACATATGGTTCAGCTCTGCTCTTTAGCTCTAAGCCAGTCTTTCCTCTTTTGGACCCAACAATATAAAAGAAAACAAATCTAGGGTACGAAACCCTAAATTTGGAGGATGTTATATAGATACATACATACATACAAACACAAACCCCACACTTACTTGTACAATTACTTCTGAAAAACATTTTTCCACAAATAACAAAGGAATATTTTACGGTGATGAAATTACTACACTTCTTTGAAAAAAATTAAAGTGTCCTGTATTACTCACGAGGGTTCTAAAACTTATGTTCAAACTGTGAAAATGACAGTTTAATCTTGTACCTCAGAAAGATAACAGCACTATCTGGCTGCCTGTGAGGTGAAGAAAGAGAATGCCTATCTTTCTGTTCAGGAATTTACTTTTGGCCGGGCGAAACCAAGATTTTCTTTTCCTTTCCCTGCCCTCCTCAAAATTAGACCAAAAGTTTAAGAGGCAGGGAGCCAGCAGAGAGAGAACAACAATCTAACTCAGCATGGTAAAGTCAATACGAAAATTAAGAATGTCTGGGTGCTAGGGCAGCAGAGTAAATCCTCAGGAAAAAGTGACTAATAGAAATGTCTAGCAGAGGCAGAGAAGGCAGCTCTCCCAGACTTCTTTCCTGCACGTGTCTCCTCCTCGGGTCACGTGGGGGTGGGGGTGGCGATGGGGGTGGCGATGGGGGTGGGCAGGGTCTGACAACCCAGCCTCAGCTGGCACTGAACCTTCTCTTCAAATCCCTCTCACCCAGAGGCCCACTGCGAATGCTCTATCCTTCTGAAGGCTTCCCCTAGTCCTGACTCAGAAGGGAGGTGGGTCCACAGGCGTTACCAGTATTTCTGTCACTGGGGGGCCTGCACTCACATTAGGCTTTGTTTTACAATCACGAGTTTACATGTCTTGTCTGGCGCAATGATCTAAATCACCAGGTATTGAATTAATATTCACTGAATTGTATTAAATTGGATTACAATGAATATGAATGAAGCCATAAAGAGCACACTTACAAATTAAGAGTTTATTTTTATTGAAATAATATATGTGGTGTTTTTTTTTTTTTTTTTTTGGTCTTTGGTATTTTTGTGTGTGTGTTTTTCTGTTGTTGAGAGGATTAATTGTCTGACCAATTTTGCATGTCTGTATCTGGGTTCATATATATACAATTCGAAGATATCAGTAGGTAAAGCAACAACCACTGTTGAGTCCCGGTCACCTTGTCTGTAGATGTTTTGATTGTACTATTTTTTATGCTAATTTGTGTCTGTTTGTTAATATGTTTTTGTGCTTTTATTTAAAAAAAAAAGAAATAATACTTGTATGTGAATTAAAAAGTCAAACTGTTCTTCAAGCCTGGAGTAGAGATAATAGCTTACAAGTTAACTGGCTGATCTACCTTAGCTTTACCATCAAGTCTTAGACCCCAGGAGCAATCATTCCCAATACTTTAAGCTGCTTCTTCCTGGTATTTACCCTAAATGTTTCCAGGTAATATCCTCATAGGCCCGTTTTCTGATTCCATGGCTTTTAAAAATGACCTGCTGGCAATCTACTGAGGAAGGTGGAGATTTAACTCTCTTACACATCACTTCCCCACCTCTTCCCCAAATGCCCACACTTCCCTTTCCTCTGTCAACACGATTTTTGGTAAAATCTCTATGCAACATGAGAGGACGAGAACCATGTAATTTTTATTTTGAGTTGAGCCATGTAATGTATATTTTATTTCTTTTAAACTTGGTTTTCCTGAAGTTAACAACCATGTTGTTTTTTCAGGGCTAAAACTGACTCCCAGACTTTCTGACAGCGATGAACGTTTTCTCAGTACAGTTAAATCCATCAGATAATCTATCAGTTCCTCTCTTTCTTGGCCTTCCTTATCCTGTTCCACAGGCAGGCGAGGAGCTGATGCTCAGTCTCCCTTCACCCCGAGACCCCTTCTTCCTCAGCGGTATTTTCCTCTTCCTTGGCTGAAGCCCCTGTGGTTTTTTTTTGTTTTTTTTTTTTTTTTTGCGGTACTGGGGATCGAACTCAGGACCCTGCGCTTGCTAGGCAAGCGCTTATTCCACTGAGCTATATCCCCAGCCCAGCCCCTGTGTTAACAGAGAACACGTTCAGGAACTTCCCAGGAAAAGCGTACAGGTGAAAGTTTTCTTTTGGGGGATTTTCATGCCTGAAATACATAAATGCAGGTTATAGAAATAATTTCGCCACAGAATGTCTGAAGGGTTGTTCCATTGCTTTCCTGCTGTCAGTGCTGCCTTGAGCAGTCAGGTATCAGGATTCCTATCTCTTTGCATGTTACTTCTCCCCTCTGTAAGCTTTTAGAGTCCTTGCTTCACTGCCTGAGTTCAACAATTTCACTGTAGTGTGAAATTTTAACCTGTCTTGCCTTTTATTCCCTCCCTTCTATTCTTGGGATTGAACCCAAGGTCCTGGGTGCATAAGTGCTCTGCCACTGAGCTGCCCAAAGCCTGTAGCGTTTCTCTGCACTCATTGGTGCATGTTGGATCATCAGACACTGAGGAATGTCTCTCGTTTCTTCTCCTCTTTCTTTCAGACAGCGTCTTGCTCTCAATTGCCTTTGTTGGCCTCAACTTGAGATCCTCCTGCCTCAGCCTCCCAAGTGCTGGGATTATGGGCATGTGCAACCATGCCTGACTCTTTCCTGTTTTTGATCTTTGCTTTTGGCTTTTTTTTTTTTCTCTTCTTCCTAAAAGACTGCCTCAATTTTACCTTCCAACCTGTTGGTGAATTATCTAATTAATTCCATCATTTAACATTGCTAGGCTTTGACTGTTTTTTAATGTAAGCTCACTTTTATACCATCTTGTTTTTGTTCTTGAATATAGTACTCTCTCATGCTTGTTTCAGGGTACTGTTAATGATCTTTTAAAATTTTGGCTTTTTATCTATTCCTGTGTTCTTTCTTTCGTCCACATCATTTAAAAAATTTATTTGGTTGGCTTCTGTATTTCATGTGAGAGGACTCCTCAATGTCTGGTGATTTCCTTGATTGACCATTTATTTTTCTGAATAATTTGACTGAACCCAAGGCTTACGTGTTCTACACAGTGCTTTTTCACTGAACTATTTTATTTTCATTTTCAGACAGCATCTCATGTAGCTCAGGCTGGCCTCAAACTTTCAGTCCCCCTTCCTCAGCCTCCAGAGTAGCATGTACCACCAGGCCTGGCGTGACTCACTTTTTAAAGTGAAGCACCGAGAGTGACTGAAAACTCTTCATAAATGGGATTCGGAAGGTGGGTTTCACTCTGGGTGATTGGTGAGGTCTGGCAGTTTGGTCTGGGGAATGTCTAACCGAGATGAACTACAGGTATTTTTTACTGCCATAACCTTGGGCAGACAGTCACTGGATTCCTCTTTAGCATGGTGCCTATGCCCTGTTACCACGTTTTCCCTAAATACAGGGTTAGTCTGGTTTGCTCTCTCAAGAGTAAATTTTAAGTCTTCTGCTAGTGTAGGGAGAGGCAGCTGCCTGACTGAGGGGTTATTAGATGTACTAACTTCCAGCACAGTCTCCAGGCATACATGTCTCACCTTCAGAGACATCTGCCCTCTGATTTGGAGCTCTTTGGCATTTCTGCAGCGTGAACAAGCTTGCTTCTCAGCTCTCCCCCTTGCAGACTCTGAAACTGTCATTGTTGCAGTCTGCTAAGTCAGGCGCTATTCTTCTGCTTTCCAGTTTGCCCAGTCTTCACAGTTTAGCTGACATCTCTTCTCTCCAGAGATTGCTTCTCCTGTTCCTTTTGTCACTGTGGGGTTTATGCTTTCTAAATTTTAATCCTATACTATTATTTTAGTGGCATTTATGGGAGGAAAAAGGCACATTTGTTCAGTGAGAAATTCAAAGTTCACCACAAATGATTAAAACAGCAGCTTCCTTTGCTTGCTTCCATGTCAGGCTTGGTGGTCTGTATTTTCCGTGTATCATTTAATTCTTGCAGCCCTGGCAGGGATTACCGACTCCTCCCCGATACTCATTCTCTTCCTCCTTTGTGCTTAACAGAACCCCTACGGTTTCGTGGGCCAGCCAGAGAAGGGTATTTCCCAGTCTTTACAAAGTCCTTAGGAGATGGAGGGTCACCCATTTCATTTTAAAATCAGAGAACAGTGACCTACCCATTTCCCCGCTGGCTGCATAACGACTGATCCTCTAGCATCCACCTTGGACCAGTGGGCTGGTGGGAGAGAGACCCTGCAGCAGCCTGGGTTTTCTGAAGTATTTATGGAACTGCCATTCTAGCCCTTCACTACTGATCCCTGGATTCTTATGCTTCATACTAAAATTCTATCTGTTGAAGTCATTGTTAATTTGAAGTTTCCAATGCACACTGACTCCAAACTTACAGTATTTCCCCAGATTCAAGCATAGAGAAATGACTTTGCAAGGATAAGGTGCGAAGGGAGAGCTGAGATTCTAATTTGGATTTTATGCCCAAGTCTACACTTTTACCGTAGACTTTTTTCATATCGTTGTAATCTGGAACCAGTTACATATATATTGTAACTTGAGGCTTTACTATCATTATGTCAAGAAAGAACAATATAAATTTAGGAGTCAGTTTTGCTCATTTTTTGACCAGAAGAATAATTTGTTGTATTAATTTTACTTGTATTTGCTTTATGAGTTTAGCCAAACGATACAAAAATGTTTATCATTTTTTTTCCAAATCTGGAAATAATGTTGGGGATTATCTAATTTAAAACGTAGACTTTAGCCTGATATACAGGAAGCTGTCTGCTAGAAACTTAACTTCCTATTGAGGATCTGTACCCATATATGAAGATGCTCCTTGTAAGTACACACAGTGATTTCAAATGTAAGCCCCAAACTGAGTGTAAGGGTGACTAACCCACACAAAGCAAGAGCCCAGTAGTTATTAAATCATTACGAACAAACTGGTTCTCAATTTACTTGGTGAAAAATATTTCTCATTGCTTCTCAACCTGGAATAATCATGCCATCATTTTTGTTCCTGATGTTTATACAATTCAGCTGCCACTCTTTTCCTTCCTTTTTAAAAATGAAAAGTACATTTGAAATAGTAGTATTCATTTTAAAATCAGAAAAAGTGAACTTTGTACCCATTACCAGGACATGACAAGTTGATATTATTTTGTATTTTTTTAGTTAAATAGAACATTACAGATTAAGTGAGCTTTCTTTGTTTACCATGCCAAATATTCTCTTCTTCTCTATTAGAATTTTTTAAACTTCAAGTGACATATTTTAAATATTAAAAAGAACAGCAAAGATTGGCTCCCTTAACTAGAAACCCCAACGACCGTCCACACCCTGCTTACCCATCTTTATATTCTGCTATCCTGAGAAGACTGATTTACGCCCATTCATGACAACAGGAACTTGCTCATCAACCATGTCTCCTTTGTAAAAACAACATCTAGCAGAAGATGGCAGACTTTTCTCGTGTCTTTTTTTTAATGCACGTTAAGAAAAGCACATTACAGCTAAGTGTAATTGTCACAGAATTAATATTGCCAAGAGCCCAGCACCTAGATCAAGAAATTGAATATTACTAGCATCCGGGCTTAGCATAAAATTACCCCCAATAGGGCCCTGAGGAATTCCTCAGAACCACGAATTAATTCCCACAGCAATTACTGGTCAGAAGAGACCCACCATGATTGGTAGAAAGCCAACTGTGGTTTACTCCCTGAGACTCGAGCGGGCGCCCCTTCTGTGCAGGGAGAGAAGAGCAAGCAGCAAGACAGAGCTCTGCTGACACAGAAAGTTACCAAGCTGGCTGCACGTCTGCCACATCCTCTCCTCCCAAACCACTACTTTTGATACTTTTAAAATACGAGTGTTTCTGTGAGTAATAATGAAACCCACATAATCTACAACTTACTTTTCTATTCAACATTTTTTGAAAACTATTTTGGTTAATATATGTACCTAATGGAATCTTTTGAACTCCCGATTAGTATTCCACCTTACAGATATTCCACATTTTATTTCTTCCTCACTGAAGGATATTTAGACTACTTTAATTTCTTCTCTAATATAAACAGTAATACATTTAATATCTTTACATGTGCTCCTTTGAACAAGTCTCTCAGTACACTCCCTTTTTGTTTGGTTTTTGTTTTTTGAGACAGGGTCTCACTATGTAATTCAGGCTGGCCATGAACTCACTATGTGAACTTGAACTCGAGGTGATCCTCTTGCCTCAGCCTCCCCCGTAGTGGGATTACAGGTGTGTGCTGCCACACCTAGCTATGTTCCCATTATTATGCTGTGCCAAACTGCTGCTGCTTCTAACTCTAGAAAGTAATATGCAGCCTTGAAAGTAGATTTCTTAGCTTTTCTGTGACTCAGTTTATGTATGGATATAATGAGTAACAGCAACATCAACCTCATACTGCTTTAGGGACAGTTAATGTATGTGCATATGTAAAATGTTGAACAGCACCTGAAACACAGCAAAAGAAACTGCAACTTTCTGATTAC
Source organism: Dinomys branickii (assembly GCA_004027595.1). NCBI lineage: Eukaryota > Metazoa > Chordata > Mammalia > Rodentia > Dinomyidae > Dinomys > Dinomys branickii. The sequence goes on along the minus strand of PVLD010005918.1, from coordinate 90,366 downwards.
TACTGTAGCTATTAATCTTTATTTTCCTAGAATACAGTACAAAGCCTATCCATGTCTGTTGTGGGTTTTTGTTGTATAAACATCACTGGAAACATTTCTCAGAATACCAACACCTGTATGGGTCCAGTGACAGTTAAACAAAAGCTTGTGCAAGATCAGGAAGACAAGTAGAACAGTGGCATTACATACTGAAGATTATGCTAATCAGACACAACATGCAGAGCCTGGCATGGTGGCCCACATCTGCAATCCCAGCTGTCTCACACCTGCGGCAGGAGGATCCCTGCAAGTTGGAGGCCAGCCTGGGCTACATAGTGAGTTCAAGGCCAACCTGGAATATCTAGTGGGGCCCTGTCTATTAAAAAACAAAAACCCCTCAGATAGACACGTGCTCCGGTAGACTCTTTTAGGTCCTTGTGCTCCCATTCTGCTTTTGGCTCGTGCTCCCTGCTGACAGTGACACCAGTCCCTCTGCCAGATGCAACAGCTACAGCCTTCTGTGGATGTCTCCTCCTGCTCTCCTCTGGGATCCCACTCCACAGATGGACCTATCGCACTTCCCAATTCCTACTCTGAGTTGTTCACTTGCACCAGAGCTTCAAAGGGCTGGTGAGCGACTTCTTCCTGGTCCTCCAACGCCTCCTTTTGGGCTCTGCCTTCTCCAGCTATTCCTACAACTGTGTAAGATCTTATCCCTATTGTAAATCCTTTATAACCTAATATATCGATTCTGCTTTCCTGCCTGACACCTGGTTAATAACCTTTGATAAGTTTTTAATTGAACTGTATTTTTTATCATTTGCCCCAAAGGGTTTTTAATGTTGTCTGGGTTTGTTTCTTCCTTTTCCTTCCTCTCTTCCTCCCTCCTTCCCTTTTTTCACTCTCCCTTTCTTTCTATTCATGTGCTAAAACTTTCACTCAGTAACATAAAAAAGACCCTATAGAAAGAAGGAATTCTCCCATGATTTTCTGGGTGAAAAAAATAAAAAATTATTTAAGTATCCTATTATTTTTGGCCAAACTCACTTCTAGAAATACTTTCATGTAACTGTTGATGAGTCTTCCTAGGCTTATAGTAACATGTATGATGTCATTTTTAATGTCAAGTAACTTCCACCAACCCCTTTCTTGCCTGCTGATTGTTACACTATTTTCTATTTCAACAGTTATGCTTCAAAAGCCAGTGTACCACACATTTTCTATTTCTTTGCTAGAGATCTAACATTCTAATTTACGGACTTTCAGCTCTCATGGGCCAAAGCTCTTCTGTCTGGTTACTGGCAGAGTGCACCCATGGGGGGGAGTACAGATTTATCATATACTATAGAAGATTATTCTAAACTAAAAAAACCCCAATTTTATAGAAAAATATTACAAAGAGTCAACAAATTAGAGTGGCATAAGTGATAGCTAAATAAGGTATTATATATGAATTTGTGTGCAACCATTTATTCAGAGCTTTTGTCACATGAGTTTCAGTAACTATCTCTTTCTATATTTCCTTTTTTAATATCTACTTTTTTAAAAATCACAACTCCCTACTTCTGCATGCAAAGGCCCATTCTTGTTTTATGGATGCTATTTCCTCCTTTATATTTAGAGACATCTCAATACACTTTAGTCTTTTACAGATTTCTTATTATTTCCATTTCCTCAAGTGGGGATTCTCCCATCTTCTGCCTGTATTCCCCTTAGCATATCTATCTCTATGCTGTTTCTTTCTGGTCAAGAAGTTCCATTAATGTCACAAATGGCTCAAAACTCATTACCCTATTAAAAGATTTTTCAGCAATAGCATGACTGATGACTTGCATCAAATAATTCCTGGTTGTGGGGTGGGGGAGAGGGTGAGGCTGACTGCACTGTAGAATATTTAGCAGCATCCCTGGCCTCTACCCAGTAGGTGCCAGTTCTCATTCTTCTTACCCAAGTCATGACAATCAAAATGTCTTCTGGGAGTCAAAATTGCCCCCTAATGAGAGCCACCGTATTACTGAGATTTCATAGTATAATAATGGGTCAATTCAGAGTTGGGGGGTTTCTGCTTTCTTCATCTGTCACAGAAGACAAACAGAATTTCTCAGCCATCCCCTGATAGGGAAGCACAATCCCAGCTCATGGCTTCATGGATGGGACTTGGCTCTGCTTCACATCTCACACGTGGGGTAAAGACCAGGTCTCCCCTCACAGAATTAAAATTCAAGCACCTTTTTGCCTTATCCCAATGCCTCAGAGTTTCTTTTTTTTTTGAGATCCTGGAGATGTAACTCGAAGTCTCAGGTATACTAGTCAAGTGCTCTACCACTAAGCTATATCCCCAGCCTTTTTATTTTGAGACAGGGTCTCACTAAGTTGCCCATGCAGGCTTCAAACTTGTACTCCTGGCCTCAGTCTCTCGAGCAGCTGGGATTATGCATATGCATCACATGCTTGGTGAGGTTTATACTTTTAATCTTTCTTCACTGTCACATTTTTTCCATTAGTTGTTGACAAAGAGTTATTTTTTATTTGGACACACTGATACAGAATTTTTATTTACACACTGGCTAGTATTTCTCTATGTCTGGTCTTTTTCAAACTATCACATCTAGGTACGGTTACAAAGTCATGAAAAATCTAACTTTACAAATATGATGCAGAAAGCTATAAAGGAGAAATTACTTTTTGATATGACATTTGACGTGATTTACAGAAATGGCTTCTAATTCATATTCCTTAAGATACCAATAAAAATACTACAAACTTCCCATCTTACAGTCCTTTGGTTAACACTAAGGTTTGGAACTGATTCAAAAGTTTAATGGCTTTTGTGTCCTTGACTTTACCCAATTCACAACTAAATACAAGCATTTGTGAGTGTAAATAGTAACTTATTTTATGTTCTCTATAAAATTTAGTCATACAGATGAGATTCAATAAATAACTCCAGGTTTATAAGCATAATCCACACTCCTCCATTTTATTTCTCATTTTGGACATAGCCTCATCATATACAGAACATGAACACACACACACACACACACACACACACACACACACCCCTAAGACAAGGAGACCCTCAGGGTCAGGGGCCATGAAGACTGAGCTTGAGATAGAAGCAAAACATCCAGGAGCAGAGCATACAGACAAGGCTATGTGCAGAGAACAGGCAGGACTGGACCTTGGTGCCTCACCAGTCTCAGAGCTGGCATTGCTGGGGAGCACTATTAAGAACAAACACTATTCGATGTTCTCTCCCACGTTGGACAAGTAGCTTTGGACTGGAACATGATAGAGCTGTATAGAGACGCTCCTGGAGCAACAAGTCAAAGATGGAAAAATACACAGACAAGATAAGAAAAATACGTGACATATCTCATTCACTCATCCAACCAATGACAGCACCACAGATAACAGCTTGCAATTACCGACTAACTGCCATGTGCTAGCACCGGTCTAAGAAATTTTTATTTTTAAACTCATAATCTTCACAAGAATCCCACGATGTAAATATTATGAATCCCATTTTACAAATGAAGGAACAGAAACAAAGGGGTTTATGGCTTATTCAAAGACACATGGCTTTTAAACTGCAGTGCAATGCAAAAGAACAAATGCAAAGTCACAAATGTGCGAAACAATGTGAGCTCAGGAAACAGCCAGGAGTATCTCTGTCTGTCTGTCTGTCTGTCTCTGACTGTCTATCCATCCATCCATCCACACATGCATGTACAGGGTGCTCACAATGAGGAAATATCAAGAGATGAGATTAGATAAGGGTCACACTATGAAGCTCTTGGATCCTTTCTGAACATTTTGGACTAAAAATTGTCAATAATCAGTAAAGAATTTTAAATGTAAGAGTACCATGGTTAAATATTTAGTTCAAAAATATAACCGAAGGGACATGTAAACTGTAAAGGGTCAAGAGATTACTCAGGAAGCTATGAGAAAGATGCAGGTGAGAGATGCTAAGAGAAGCAGCAGCAGGACAGTGGCAGAGAAAAAAGGACAAATGTGTGGTACTGTTGGCTTAGCAAGTCACCTGTAAGGGGAAACATGTACAGAATGATTCCTTTTTTGTTTGTTTGCTTTTTGTTTTGATGACTGAATGGATTCAGACTACATTCAACAAAATGGAGACTGTAGAAGAGAACACAGATTGAAAGCAGGAGGAAAAAGAGAAGTTGCAGTTTAGAAACGCTGAGGCAGGCTGGGGTGATAGGTCAGTGGCATAAGCACCTGCCTGGTAACTGTAAGGTCCTGAGTTCACTTCCAGATACCAAAAAAGAAAATGTTGAGGCATCTGAGTTCACACGTTTTCTATGCCATTGGTTATTGCTTTCTGGCCCAGAAAGAGCAATGGAACACTTTTTTGTTGTTGTTGTGACTCCAATTTCTAGCCTGATGATTTTAAGACCTTTCTGTAGGATCCTACATAAACCACAGGTGGACACTTCCTTTAAGCATGGGCTAAAAATGCTATGTTTACAATCTCCAGAATGTTTATCATTCTTTATGATCTAAGAATCAAGTAGGAGAGCCATACAATTTAGCCTTCAGTGAGTACCTTACTTCCACATGCAGACACATGGATTATACAATCTTCGGGCATAGCTGTGGTCAAATTAACTTTTAGCATATTCCAGGAGTTCAAGTTTTTGGATCATCATAGAGAAATGAATATTTTACTCAAAAGACATTTACAGAATATAATGACTGATTAAGCTTAGGGAATCTTCTGTTTTTCTAACAGATCCATGGAGCATGATATTGCTCCATGTGTACATCTGTGCGCACTAAGGCACACATAACAGTTAACCATGGTATTTCAGATTTAATAGTTTAACCTTTTACTTCATTGGCTACATTTGACTGAATTATTGATTATAATGTTACTTACTGTTTCTCTGTTTCAATCTTGCCAAACAAATAGGTCCCGATAATAGCATATTTTTACAGGGACTGAACACTAAGCGTGAAATAGATATTTTCTGCAAAGGAACTTTTATATTAGTACTATAAACTTCATAACTAATTTCTGATTAGGTATCACATCTTTATTCTTAACGAAAAATTGACACTTGAGACTGGTTCCCAAAAACCTATCAATCAACTTTATCTTTTTGTATTTCTTTCGATGCCTAGGAATATTTAGAGAACCCTGCAATGTGTTCACAAGACAGTGGCATGCCAGATGCCCCCCCTAACCTTAAACTGAGTATGCTAAATAAAAGGTATAAACTGAGGTTAAATTATAAGCTGAGATAAAATGTGTATTTTCTTTAAACATCTAGCGTAAGGTCTAGGTCTACACTATGCTACCCATCTAGCATAAGGGTAGACATTCAATAGTATTTATAGGACCCAATTTAAAACAACTTCTGACCATTTCTTTTAAAAAAAATATGTTTAAATGTTGTTACTGCTTATTACTGTATCACAGAGACCTATGACTATCATACGGTATGCACTAAGTAAACATTTAATGAATAAACAAATAGGTCAACCAGTTCATTTATACATTTATAATTCTGACTCTATGAATCCTGATTTTGAATTGCCATATGATACTATAAAATTGAGTTGTCTGTTCCAAACTGGTCACTAAGAAGACCAAGTAGGTTCCAATAAAAATGAAACAAAATGGTAAGGGAAATTTCTTTCAGTGAAATGTAACTAAAATGCATCTTCTTAGAACAGGAATACTACCTATAATTTCCCCCAGAGTCTCTAAGAAAAAATAGCAAATTCTTTTCCAACCAAAGTTATGAATCTCTTATTTTGCAGTTTATGTGGAAACCACAAATACAGAAGCCAGAAAAGAATTTTAAAATTCTTGTATCTCTCCACAAAACATTATTCAGCAAATCAGTATCAGGAGGTGGCTCTAAAAAGGTTTTTCCTCTAGTAACAAATTTTTAAACCTAGCAGTGACACAATTATGCACTATACACTCACAAATAAATATTTCCTGTGCAGCATATCTTACAACAGAAGTTGTCTAAATAAATTCATTCATCATCTCCACATTTAAAAGAGCTTAAGTGTAGGTGTCAATCGAATTCCAAGAAACCTGCCACTTTTCATTAGCTTACCAATCTTATATTTACACAAATTAAAATAATAAAACGCTTCAGTTGGTTGCTGGTGTATTTAATTAACTACAACAGTGAATTCCTATAACTAACTACACTTAACACTTCTAGTATTTCATCACTACACTCTACACATCATGAATCTGGGAGCCATCATTTATAGTAACGGGAGTTACAAGCATCATGGGAAGAATTAATTCTTTTGTAAATCTTTTACAAAGGTTTGCAATAATACAAGTAGTGCTCAAAATTCTAGCCCAATCTTTGGCCAATTTTTATTCTTAACACAAATTTTAGCACCAATCTTTGATTTAAAAACATGAATACTGCTATAAATTTAAAACCAATCCAGAAGCAAGGACTGCAGAATGAAAATGAAGGAGAAGAAAAAGGAATCACTCATACCAACCCTGTGTTAAAGACAGAAAGGATGGAGAAGCTATGCCTATACAGAGAGGTACCCTAGTCCTAAAGAGAGCAGCTTTAGAAATGTTGAAGAAAATAGTATTTCGCAGAAGCAGAGAATCTGAGCCAGTCTGAGCCAGGAATGATGGATGGTGCAATGTTTGTAATCCCAGCACTTGGGAACTTGAAGCAGGAGGATCACCTTGAGTTCAAGGCCAGCCTGGGCTATATAGTTCAAAGCTAGACTGAACTACAGAGTAAGACCGTTTCTTAAAAAGGGTAATGGAGGAGACAGAGAGACAGAGAGAGGGCGAGAGAAACCAGAGAAGGAAGAAGCAAAGAAAGGAAGGAGGAAGGAAGGAAGGAAGGAAGGAAGGAAGGAAGGAAGGAAGGAAGGAAGGAGAAAAAACAGATTCAGAAAATAACACATAAGTATAGACACAAGTTAAAAATAGCTATATAACTGTGAATAATTCCAATTCGGAAGACGAGCACTAACAAAGAGATAATCACAGACACAGTAATTGTTTGTAGAATGCATACATACACAAGCTATTCAAGAGTCTAGTATATTACCACAAATGGGTTGTTAGGTTGAGTAAGATTTGTGCAGATTAAAATGCACTGTTAAACTGCTCTCTGAAATAGAAAAACTAATTGAAATTCTCATAAGCAAAGCAGAGTTCCTTTTCCACTAAATGCTCACAATGTGGGACTAAATGGACATTTTAATTTTTGCCAGTTTGATGGATATAAAAAGGTGTCTCCTGATTTTAATTTGTATTTTACTGACTACTAATGAGGCTAAGAGTTTTTTGAATATTATTAGAAATTTCCTATTTCTATTAGGCTGATTGCTCTTTTACTTGCTGATATATAAAGGCTTTTAAAAATATATTCAAGGCACACACTTCTGGTTAATCTATGTGCTACAAATTATTTTCTCCTGATCCATGTCTTGCCTTTTCATTTTACGTCTTACTTTGCTGCAAGCTGTTTTAGTCTTTAAAAGAAGTCAAATTTATGGAACACATAAAGATCTGTGTGTTTTTGTGATTTATTTAAAAACTCTTTTATTCTGAATCCAAAGCCAAGATTTTTCAGCTCTGAAACCTATAAGCCTCATTTCTATTGGAATGAAGTAAGATTAAGTTCAACTAGAGAGGGCAATTATGATTACAACTATTATGTTCATTTATTCAGAGTACAAATATTGAGTGAATGTTATATGTACAGGTCACTTTGTACAAATTCTCTTGTTTAAAAGAAATTCTCGTTTGTTCTTTCCGGTGCCACGAAGTCAGTATCTTTGTTTTTCAGGTGCATGTACTTAGAGGTAAACTGCATCAAGGCTATCTGATGCCAAAGCTCTTTCAGAGTGAAACAGATGCCTGATTTCTCCTTTCCGAAGAACACAAAATTCTTATCATTTAAAAGTCAATATGGTTTATCTTTGTGAGACAGAGATGGAAGAAACTATATGTTTCTATCAAATTAATCACAGGGTATGTTTGAAAAATAGGGTGAATGTTTAAATAAAATAAATTACAGTAAAAGACACTGAGGGCCATTAACTGCCCCCCTCACTCCACACAGACTCCTCCCTTCCCTCTTGCTGCTTTCCACAGCAGCTCTGGAAATCTCTTTCACGTCTTCAGGCGCATGGTCATGGCTGCCTGGAGGCACTGCATCCATTCAAGACATCTCCCTTTCACAGTCCTTTGACCCTGGGGAACAGCTAGAAGTCACAGGACGCCAAACCTGGTGAGTAAGGTGGATGAGGACACACTAGTATGTTTCCACAGTCCTGCATTTCCACTGGCTGGCACTCAACAGCAGCATTCACCATACTGTTTGACCACACCATGTAAAAGAAATCCCTAAAAGAGAACTTCCAGAACAGCCTTCGAAAGCGTCAAGAATGATAGCATATGTGTGTCTGAAATAAGGGGGAGAACTTTGAGGGGGATGAATGGCAATGTGTCTTTTACTGCAAAAATTTTACTGCAAAAACTTTTATTTAAACATTTACCATATATTTTTATCATACCTCATACTTACTGTAACCCATCTGTGATACAAGATTTTAAAGATACACTTCCGTTCTTTGAGTAAATTTATTTTGATGTTGGCCACTAAAATTATAATCTTTATTATGGTTTGTGTCTAGATGTCTCCCCAAAGCCTCAATGTAGTCACAGGTGGGGCTTTCAGAGACGGCTGGATCTAGAGTGTGTGATGCTAGGATTGATCCATGGATCGAGGAAGCTGACATTAAGGGTACGTGATTACTGAGTTAGTCCACGGGTGGGCCTGGCACCTGCCCTAAGTCAGAGAGCCTGGAATGACCACAAAAGGGGTAGAAAGAAGTTGCTATCGTCATTTGGACTTGCTTCTTCACTACTTTGTTGTTTTGCTGTATTCTACTGCCATGAGCTACTTCTCTTCCATGATGCCCCTCTGCCATGTCACCCTGCCATGAGCCAGCTGACTATGGACTGAAACCTCTACAAACTGTGAGCTAAATAAACCTTCCTTCCTTTAACATTGGGTATCGGGTATTTTGTCTCAGCAATGAGAATGGTAACTAAGATAATCTTTGAAAGTAATTTTAGATGGGTGTGGTGGCTCATGCCTGGAATCCCAGCACTCGGGAGGCTGAGGCAGGAGTTGTGAGTTTGAGGCCGGCTTGGGCTTCGAAGTGAGCCCAAGGCCAGCCTGAACTACATAGTGAGACCCTGTTCCAAAGAGACCAAAAAAAGTAATTTTAATTTTTACTTAGGTGAAAGATTAAATAATAAACATCCCCCTTTTTATCTATCCCTACAAGGAAACTGCTGAACAACTTAGAGTGAATTCACTTGTGGGGCAGGGTGGGAAACTGGAAGCTCTGGTGAATGGAAAAGGGCAAGAGCCATCTGGTGCCAGCACAGCTGTCCTTGAGTGCCACCTAGCCTTTGCTTGGACAGCCCCTAACTCTCTTCCCAATACTCGCCACCTCAGATGTTCAGGAACTGTCACCTCAAACACGCACTTGCTCGCTATCCCCAACCCAATCTGCACTGATCTCTAGCAAGTTCCTTACCTGGGGACAATGGCTGTCCAGCTGTCCCTCCCTGATGTTCGCTGAGCAATGGATAAATTTTATCTAACATCAGCATCTTGTGTCATGCCCATAGGTACTAGTCCTCAGTATATGGCTGACTTTCTTAAGATGTAATCACCTTTTTAACTTTTGAGATTTAACTATCTGTGAACTAAATATTATATCATTTAAAAAAATTTTAAGGCATTAGAGAACAAAAATTACTATTAAAACTGATTATTCTGATTCAGAAGTTAACTTTTGGTGCCATTCTTATTTGCTATTAATTAGCTAGGAGAGAGTTATTATTCAGGACATAAATACTGTAACCCTTAGAAAATAGTCTAGAGAATTATTTTCATGAGCTATTTGGAGAAGTTAAAATAATTTAACATGTGCCTAAAAATAATTCTCTTGTTCTTTTCATCCATTAGTAGCAGTCCCCTCTTATCTGAAGGGGATATCTTCCAAGACCTGCACTGGATGCCTATAACCCTGAAACTGTATAGTACCTAACCTTATATACAAGCATTGCATACCAAAGTAGTCTATCTGGTAAGTGAGACAGCTCTTCAGTGACTAAGAGGCAGATGGCATATCTAGTGTGGACATGCTAGACAAAGCGATGATTCACACCCAAGGCAGGACATCTCAAGATTCCATCAACAGCTCAACTGTGCACAGCTTTTCAGGCCACAGTGACTGAGGGTCAGTGAAAGTAAAGCAGTGCATAAGAGAGAACTACCATATTGTTTCAAATATTATTCTGTAAACCAGCTACCGTAGCCTTTTTGATTGATATAATTACCCTCATTCTTTGCCTACAAAAAAATCAAACAGAAGAATAAAAGGAAAGAACAGTGCTCTTTTCAATGTACCATCAGTAGGATGAAAATCTTAAGTGATTAATTCTTATCAAAACCCAAAGTATTTATGCTGTCATATTACAAATATAAAGAGACTGCAAAAAAAGTCTGTGAGTACCTGGGAAACTCCTTGCTGCTCTCAGGACCACCTGTTGAGAAACACTGATCTCACACATTGTAATAACCCAACAATATTTAACTTGTGACATAGCTCATTATTAACTAAATGTATTATCCCTCAATCCCATCCCCATCCCAAGCATTATACTGCACCTCTCTCCTGATTTCAGAACACTGCAAACCAGAAAGGCAGTAAGTTCAGTTTGAGGTCACTTGTCAAAGTCTGGTTTTCTGTCTTATCCCACTGTCCCATTACATTACTGTATTTTAATTTAGTTTGCTGCAGAAAGCTGAGATGACAATAGTATCAGGAAAGATTTCCTCACTCAGATAATAAGATCAGCACTGTAAAAGCACACTTCATTAAAGACAACACATACAACAATGTACTTCCAAGTGTTAGCAATGAAATAGTTGCAGTGACTTTTGATTCCTTTCCCACATTTCCCCTCTCGGTGGAATGCCTAATCTGCACAAGGTGTTCATTTCCTGTCTCACCTAGCAACCACCTTCTGCATTTTTATTTTGTTGATCTCTCTTGCCCAAAATTCCATGGGAATTCTTCATTTTAAAACATGCTCTTTGCTTTCACTCCTAAACATAACCCCATCAGCACTGCTGCCTGTACCTTGGATTACAACAAGCATAGAAGTTAATAGCTTGCCATGGTCCTAAGGGACTCCATGAAATAATGATTGTCCTGGCCAGAGCATGTAGAGTTAAAACTATGGGCCACAGTGTGGAGTGTCAGATTACTTAATAGCATTTGCAAAAACTGAACATCCTTCTTACTCTCCTAATTCAAGAAATATTTATCAAGTGTACACAATACATGGCTCTGTGAAAAGGATGAATGCTTAATCTGGGGCTAAACAGTGAGTTCAAGCCCAGCCTGAACTACATAGGGAATAGTTATGGGGGTAGAGGGGGGCTGGGGAGACAGACAGGCAGACAGGCAGGCAGGCAGGCAGGCAGGCAGGCAGGCAGAGACAGAGACAGAAAACCAACATTATCTGAGTGACACAGACACTTACTTGGCTCCTTAGTGGATTATAGGCAATAAATTCTCTATTTGTTTCAAGTATAAGAGGCGAGCCTCAGACTAATAACAGTTTAATCCCTGCACTCTGAGAAACTTCACTAGTCCTATGCATTTACACCGCTGACTTGAAGAGGATGCACTTCATGGCATAACTACACAATACAGTACTTTGCCACTCACTTGCATTTTCAAGTTTCCTTAAAGCTTTTCTGATACCCATCCTTCCTTCTGACATCTAGAACTAATAACAACTTACACAGCTGCCTGGAATTCCTATTGCAAACTCAATGTATATGTAATAGTAGTGGCAAAATTATGTTAGGCACTTTCTGTATGCCAAGCAGTGTGTGCTTCATGTAATCCTCATAACAATCTTGTGGAGCAGTGACATAGATTTTCCACTGAGAAAACCAACACTCAGAGAAGAGAACCTTTCCCTTGTCACTCAATATAAAAGAAGCCAACAGGATTCCAAAGCCTTAAATAACTGAAATAAAAAACAAAAGCAAAAAATTGAAAGTAACTGAAAATAAAAAACAAAATCCAAAAACATTTTTCCAAGTCTAAATAATGTGAGGCAAGAAAGAGAAAAGAGAGGTACTTTGTATTGTATCTTTTAGAGAAAAAAAAGTCCAGTGAAAAATGTGACTTAAATACATTAACATTTTCATTGAGAACTTAGCATAGTGACTCTGCTTAACATACACGGTGTTTTTCCATGAGGAAGCAGTCCCTATATCAGGAAAAAGAGTACCTCACTCTCAGATATAGACCCATCTGATAAATACACTTCTCCCATGTCCTGCATGTTTGCACTTAGAATCAGCACTCCAGCATTGGGTTTGCCTTCATCAGGGGCCCATACTAAAGCAGTGTTCAATTTATTGTACGACCTCATTTCATCTTTCAACCTGTTCCTCCATATGTGAAGCAAAGGGTTGGATCAGATATCATGATAATATTTTCACTGGTTCTAAAACATAGTAAATCTGATTCTGTGCTGACACAGTTCTTATCTTATTACTGTTCTATGGTATAGAAGAAGCCAATTAGAGTAGAATTAAACTACAGGCATTTGGGAAAAATTTTCACACCAGTATGTATTTCTCTATTATGTGGAATATTCAAAAGAATTAATAATTCCATTCATTTCAGTACTATTAGTCTCCTGAAAAAATTTGGTTATACTTTTAAGATGTACAACAGGGGCTGGGAATATAGCTCAGCAGAACTGCACCTGCTTGGCAAGCATTAGGTCCTGAGTTTGATTCCTGGTACCAAAAAAAAGATTTTTTTCTCTAAAAAATAGAAAACCCACTGCTCAAGTCATCATGTGCATTGTTCAACTTAAATGTCTGAGTCTGCATGTACTGAGTGCTGTAAATGTGAGCACCTAAGCAACAACCTATAAAAATATGAAGATAAAAAGGTTGTTAAGAAATGTTCCAACTTATAGGACGAGCAACAGAGTGGAAAATTAAAGTCTAAAAATGGCTTGAGAAGCTCTGACTTCTGGAGGGAGGCCCTGCCATGAAAGCAGGCAGGTGCTAATTTAGTACAACTATCAATCATTTCTAAATTCTCTGCATTAAAACAGTTTAACAGAAGCTGAGAATTTTTATAGAAAAGAATCTGTAATTCTTAATATAAGATGTTGTCAGCAAGTGTTTAAGTATGCCTGAAGCAGGTAATAACAGAAAAGAAGAATCAGAATTATAGCAATCAGAAAACTACATAGAATTCTCATTTATGTTTCCAATATAAGTTTTATACCAGTGAAATCTGAGGTGCCATCGCTATTTCTACAGAAAATTGATTACTTATACAAATAAACTTCAAGATATTCTAGCTGCTTTACCATTCACTTGTTCGACAAGTCAGCACTGTCAGGCCAAGACACAGTCTGAAGGAACACAGAGATAAACCATCAGTTTGCTCACTTCCACTTTGCAAACTCCTTTGTCTCTTCTCTCCTGTCAAAATGCAACCTACTCATGCTGAAGAAGGAGCTCAATAAACCCGGGCTAGATCTGCCCATGTGACCGTAAGAATAATAAGAGACCCAAGACACAAGGTTTGGGGACCTGTCTGGCCAGCCCCTTTACATATAAGACATACGTCCTCCTTCTACCAAAAGTCACAAAACAATGGTAGATCACTAAAACATCCATTCCTTTCTCATGAAAAGCAGATCCATATGCAATGACTATGCCTTGCCCTAAGTTCTGGCACACTGTAATTTCTTCATACTTTGAAAATCTTATCGCTAAAAGAAATCAGAGTCAGTCAGATAAAAAGAGTATTTCCTAGGGTTTTAGTCAGGATCCTACATAGGGAAGAATTTAAGTACATGACACAAACAAAATGAGATTAATAAGTTCCAATTAATCACTGAAGAAAAATAGCTGTCCATCTTTTAGAGATCTGAAAAATCTTGTGCAAAGTCCAGGAAATTTAACAAAATGCTCACCAATCATATCACCATCTATTTCTCCCTCTCAGAATTAAAGCAAAGCAAAGCAAAATAACACCACACAACCTAACACAACACACTTATCTGGGCTCAAAAAAGCCATACGCTCTGAACAAATAGGGCCTAGCTCAATGACTAATTTAGTAATCCATTCTGAATGTATTATCCACCAGACAACCTAAGTAGTATAATAACAATTATAGTAAATTTTATTTCAAACATCATTTGAAAGGCTGTTTTTTATTTATTTATTTTTTAGTTTTCAGTGAAGGGAGCGGGGACACTGCAGCTGGACCTTGCTACATTCTTTCATGTTTTGTGGTCTGAGCCTTCGAGTGAAATGCAGCAAAAATTTCAGAATTTCCCTTTACAGTGTGCAGGTGTACAAGTAATGATTTAACCAAGGCTTCATGAAGTCCAGACCTATGTTTCTAACGGGCCAGACAAAGGAAAGAAATAGATCTTTTTTCCCCTTCCAGAAAAATTGGCTGAGTTCTGAACTCTTATATCTCATGTGCCAATAGCCAGACAAAGCAGGTAATCAGAGAGGGCAGATGCTGAGAATTCCTAGGCCTCTATTACATTAAGGATAATTTGTCCAATGAGTCATTCAATTCCTATTTTTCCATCTCCCATGAAGACCTGACTCCATCTAATACCCTGGAAAAGTTTATGTCAAAATTGAAAACCCAAGAGAAAAGAAAACCATGTCTAATCTGCTCTTTCAGTGATCCAGGCTAAAATAACCACAGTTGATTCAATCAACAAGCATAATCAATAAATGTATTTCTGCTTATATATTTATTCACACATCTATGCTGTTCCAAAAACAATGTGAAAGACTTTGCAAAAATGTATAAAACTAGCTAAAACATGTCTCTTCATAAATCTAAGCATCAATTCTGAAGTGAAACATTAACTTATAATACTAAGAAGAGATAAATATTACCAATCATAATATGATATGCCATAAATTATAAGATGTACCTCATTTCAGTGATATTAAAATGTCAAAAACATATAAATTTGAATCAGCAGAATGTGGTATGTTTCAACAAAAGGGGGAAGACAAAGATAGAATATCTAACATTCATTCACAAAAATGCAACCCCTGTGGTTCTCTTGGGTACCAAAGCAAAATGGTAACATAATCTCCTAAATCTCACTGGTTCTTCTAGATTGCTTGAGAAAACTGATCAATAAATATATCACCGTGGCTGCTTGCACTAAGGCATATTACTTGGAATTGCCAAGTAAGGTTAAGATGTTCTTAACACATATTAAGATGTTCTTTCACAAATTAAAGTATGCAGTTGATCTGGAAAACTATTTTTACTTCCCCAAAGAGAGAATATTTATCATTTCAAGGGACATCCTTTCTTAAAGATCTCACAATGACTTTCCTTTAACTCTTGTTTTAAAGTCAGATTATCCTATAAAAGTTTGATAAAAGACTGGAGACACTTAATTTTAGTAATTTGGAACCTACAGAAGGTTGGAGCGTGGTGGATGAAGACCATTATGCAGAAAACTGTAAAGTATTCTTTCTCAAGTACATATCTGGTCATGGTAGTCTCTCTTGCTTACAATCATCCAGGAGTCTCTTTATCCCTTATAAGTAATGTTTTTCATCTCTAGAAAAACCAAATGATGTCAGTGAAAATGGCTGCTCTAAGGGCTTCTCCATTCAGAGAGCACCACAAAATCAAGGAGAAATTGTCAAAAGCAACTTTTTCAAAACTCTGGAAAATAGTCAGAGGCCAAGTGAACATTAAATCAAGAAAAACCTCAAAACCTGGAGGAAAGCTCTGCAAAATTCATGTCTCATCCTAAACCCCTGCCCCATTCAGGAGCAGTACTGAAGACAGCAGCCTGTATTCCCAGGGGGGTGCCTTTGGTTCTTGAACGAGCAGAGCAGACCTTATTCTTTAAAAATAACCCTCTGTTCATCTATTTTACCTTGTCTGGGAGCTACTGGAAGGACTCATGTGTCAGAAAGAGTTCACTACTGCTCAAAATCAGCCAACACTGTTCAAGGTGCAAGGCAAACAAACAAAACACAGCCACCTATGGCAAAAAATCACAGTGAGACACGGAATAGACTGCCCAAACCCTGGGAGAAAATTTAGTGAAAAATTTTTATGAGAAATTACAGCATTCAAAAGTATACTGGGGAATTTAGAAACTACTTGCAAGCCGGGCATGGTAGTATGTATCTATAATCACAGAACTCTGAGGGGCTGGAGCAGGAGGATCACAAGTCAGATCCCAGCCTGGGAAACTTAGTGACATAGTGAGACCCTGTCATAAAATAAAAAGTTCTGGGGATGTCGCTCAGTGCAAAGACTGCTGGTCCAATTCCCAGTACAAAAAACCCAAACCAAAACCAAAACAAATAAAAAGCTACACATACATTCTGAAAAAGAATCATGCTGAGAAAAGACCTTCAGCTTTCACATATACCTGATTATTATGGTCAGTGCAAGAAGGAAACACTAAGAACTTCAGGTAGAAATTAAAGCACACCAGACAACAATTTGAAAAAGCTGAAAAAAAAAGCTAGGATTATCCATAAAGGTAATTACAATTAAGTAATGAAAACAATATTATGGGCACAGTGTAAAGCATGTAATTTGTGACGATGAAAACATAAAGGTGAGGGGGCTGAGATATACAGGAGCTGAGTTTTTTATGCTATCTAAGCATATAAACCAGAATACACATGCACGCACTGCACACTCTGCATCTAACTACAGCAGAATATACATTCTTTTCAAGTACAAATGGAACACTTTCCAGGATAAACCACAAAGCAACTCCTAATTTAAAAAAATACCAAAATCATAAAACTCACTTCTTTGTCACAGTGGAATGAAATGAGATATTAACAATGGAAAGAAAACTAGAAAATTCACAAACACATAAAAATTGAACATCATTCTCTTAAATGACCAAAGGCCAATAGAGAAAGTATAAAATCAGAAATATACTTTGAGACGAGTGAAAACAAAACTACAATATACTAAAATATACAAAATAGGGATATTTATTGGTATTGACATTAACAAAGAAAGCTTTCAATCTGACTTTATATCTTAAGGAACTAGAAAAAGAACAGAAAAAAACCGAACAAAAGTTAGCAGAATGAAAGGAATAGCAAGGAACTAATGAAATCAAGTCAGTTCTTTAAGAAAATCAACTAAGTTAAATCTTTAGTGAGACTATGAAAAAAAGATAAAAACAACTTAACCAAAGTTGTTTTCATCAAAAGCCAGAACCAGGCATCAGAAACCAAAGTGGGGACATTACTACAGACCTTGCAGACATAAAAATGATTATAAGAAAATATATGAACAATTGTACACCATCAATTTAGACTAACTTAGATGAAATGAACATTTTCCTAGAAACATGAATTATCTAAACTGACTCAGAAATATACAGAAAATCTGAACAGATATAATACAAATAAAGAAATCAAATCACTGATTTACAAACCTCCCAAAGTCCAGGACCCAATAGCTCCACTGGTGGGTTCATGCATATTTAAGGAAAAATTAACAGGAATTATCAAATTCTTCAAAAACAAGATTTCCTTCCTCATTTTATGAAATAGGTCAGTATTGTCCTGATTCCTAAGCCAAACACAAACCCAATACCTTATAAATATAGAAGGAAACCTGTCAACAATAGCAAACTGAATCTAAGAGCATTTTAATAAAAGTATCTCAGAGTGGCATTTTTCCAGGAATGCAAAGATAGTTCAACATACAAAAAAAAAAATTTCAACATAATATACCACATTAATAGAAGAAACAAATAAAATCACAGGCTTTTCTCAATTTTTACAGAAAAAGCATTTGACAATATACTTTCATGATAAAAACACTCAGAAAACTAGAAATGGAAAAGAACTTCCTGAACATGATTAAAGATAGTTATGAAAAAGTCAAAGTTAACATCATACTCAATGGTGAAAGATGAAATTCTTTGCTCTTAAGATGACAAACAAGATAAGGATGCCTGCTTTCACCACTGCTTTTCAATACTACACTATAAATTCTAGACAGGAAAAATTAGGCAACTAAAAAAAACCATCCAAACTGAAAAGGAAGAAAACTATCTCTATACATAGACAACATGATCCAACATTCAGAAAGAAATTAGGAAAACAATTCAATTTACAATCAAATTCATATGATAAAATATACAGGAATCAATTGAACCAAGGAGGTACAACACTTATACACTGAAGAGTACCCAACACTATTAAAAGGAACTAGAGAAGACCTAAATAAGCATGAAGACAACTCACTGAAACACTTATTACTCATAAGATGGCACAAATACTCAAAATAATCTATGGATTATATAAATCTCAACTAAAATTGCAATGGTCTTTTGGGCAGAAATGAAAAAGTTGATCCTCTGAGTCATACGGAATTTCAAGGCACCCTGAATAGCTCAAACAATATGAAAACGAGCAAAAAAGTTGGAGCACATATACTTCTAAATCTCAAAACTTCTTATAATACTGGCATAAGAATAGACCAATGGAACAGAAATGAGAGCCTAGAAATAATCCATAGCCAATTGATTTCAACATAGATGCCAACGTCATTCAAGGGGGAAGGGACAGTTTTTTCATGTTATATATAAAAATTAACTCAAAATGGAGCAATGACCTAAATGTAAACTAAAATTATAAAAGTATTATAAGAAAACAGGGATAAAGCATCACGATGTTGGATTTCTTGATGGATTTTTCGATATGATTTAAAAAGCACAAGAAACAATAATAAAAATGTAGATTGGACTTAAATAAAATTAAAAAAACTTTTGTGTATCAAAGATTACTGTAAAGATTGTGAAAATACTTTCTCTTCATTCCACTGAAAATGGGGAGATTTCTTCTCTAAGGCTATGGATATAGTTAAATATGTGACAACAGGAGGGTTACGTGGAGCAGGAGGATCACGCTGGACAGGTAAATGAGATTGATAGCACATTATTAGTCGCATGTACTCACAGTCCTGAGGAAGAAGACACCACATACTATGCATGGGGTTATACTCAGGAAAAGAATGAACATGCAGAATGCCATGGTATAAATGTGTTGCAAACTTTAATCTCCAAAGTATCAATGTCAGGAGGTAGGGCCTTTGGGGAGATGGTAAAGTCAGAAGGGCTCTGCCCTGGAGAATGGATTAATGCCATTATAAAAAGTCTTGAGGTTGTTTGGTTCTTTTACATACCTTTCATCCCTAACCTTATAAAAGAACAGAGCATCCCTCCTCCCTGAAAAAAACAGCAACTCTTGGATGCAGAGTTGGCAGCTCCATCACTGGACAATGAACCTGCAGGCCCCTTCATCTTGGACTTCCCTGCCTTAGGCTGACATAAATTACCCAGTAAATAATACTTTCTTAAAGCAGCAAAAGCAGACTATGATATAGGGTCTGTTTAAAAAAAACAGGCTTCATAGCATCAAAAGCCAGAGATAATGCCGGGTTCCAGCTGGAAGACGACCATGGTGTGTTTCAGTGATTCCCCAGCTGTCAGAGAACAGAAATGAGGGATCACTGGAAACCTCCTGTTTTCACCAGATGTCAAGGCCACATATAATATAGATCTTAATTTTTTGGCTTTAAATTGTAATAACAACCCATGGAATAGGAGAAAGTATTTGCAAATCACATATTTGATAAGGGTCTATTATCCAGACTGCATAAAGTGTTACAACTAAATAACAACAAAAAAAAAACACCAATAAACTAATTTAAAAAGGGGCAAAGGATTTGCATACATATTTCTCGAAAGAAGATATATAAGTGGCTAGCAAGCACATTAAAAGATAAAAATATCATTATTCAATAAAGAAATACAAATCAAAACTACAAAGAAATACTATTTCATATCTGGGGATATAAAACAGTTCAGCTGTTATGGAAAAGTTTGGTGGTTCCTCCAAAAGTTAAATGTAGAATTACCATTTGATTGAGTAAGTATATGCCCAAAGAATTGAGAATGCGTACTCAATGTAAGTAAACATTCATAGCAACACTATTTGCACTAACCATGGGGTAAAAATAATCCAAATGTCCACCAGGAGATGAATGAATAAACAAAAGGTGGTATAAACATTTAATGGAAGATTATTTGACCATAAAAATAAACGAAGCCCTCATTATTCTATAAGAATGCCTGCTTCTCACAAACATTATGCTAATTGAAAGAAGCCAGAAACAAAAAAGTCATGTAGTGTATGACCGTATTTATAAAACATATCCAGAGTTGGGAAATCCATAGTAACAAAGTGGATAGGTAGTTGCCAGGGACTGAGATAAGGTGGGAGGTTAGGTAGGGCTTGCTGAAGGTACTAGATTTTTCACTGGGGTGGTAAAAATGTTTTAGAAGACAGAGGTGTTGGTTATACTCAATATGCTTGAGGATAGTTCATTTCTTCATGCCATGAACACAACATTCCTTCAAACTAGAATAGCTGTTCTCAACACTGACTACATATCAGTTTTTTTGGGTTTTTTTTGTTTTTTTTCTTTGGAGGTACTGGGGATTGAACTCAGGACCCTGCGCTTGCTAGGCAGGCGCTTATTCCACTGAGCTATATCCGCAGCCCCCTGACTACATATCAGAATCACTTCAGAACGTTTAAAAGTGCCTAATGCCAGGGGCCTATCAACTACTGCAGAATCTCTCAGGAAAGGTCAGGAATCTAGGGATCAGGAGGTCATTATAAAAGCTCTCCAGATGGCTCTTGCATACAGCCAGGGTTGAGAATAACTCCCCTAGAACATTCTGTATATATGCCTTTCCTTTAGCCTACTGTGGCATTTTCTAAACTCCAATTATTCATGTAACTGTTTTGGAAAATACCCTTTTCCTAGGATGCCGGCCACTTTACTTGAATTTCACATACACCAGCATAAAGTTGCTCATGTTGCAGTATCATCGATGTTGCTTACTTATCTGCAGTATCGTTCTTTCCTCATTCCTCATATTGATTATTTTGCCTCTTTTGTTTCTGAATTAACTCTCAGAAGGGCTTATCAGTTACTCTGTTTTGTTCAAGGACTAGGACTTCTGCCCGTACTATTTTTTCCCCACTATAAGTTGTCCATTTAATTTCCATTCTGATCTTTATTACTTACTGTTATGTTCCAAGGGCTTCCCCAGGACTTCTTTATTGGCTTCAGGTGGAGACTTGGATGATTTAGTTTCTTTCTTTTTCCTGGTACATGCACATAAAGGTCTGACTTTCTTTGAGCACAGATATAGCAGTACCTTACAAAAACTGACATGCTATATTCTCACTGTCATTCGCTTCAAACTAATTTCAAGCTTCCTTTATAGTTTCTCCTTTGCCCTATGGGTTATACAGAAGTGTACCATTTAATCCACACATTTGGGGATTTTTGTTGATTTCTAGTAAATTCTACCACAGTCAGTGAGCAAACTGAATTATATCAACCTTTTGAAATGTTCTGAGGCTTGGCATAACTAATTTTGGTAAATGTTCCATGTCAATTAGAAAAGAATATGTATCTTGCAACATTTTGGTGGAATACACGTAGGTCTAGTTTATTGATTATACTGCTCAAGGCTTTCAGATACTGATTCTTTTGCCCACTTGACAGAAAAGATAGAAAAGAAAATTTATAGTTCTTTACTGTTAAGTTTTCTTAAAGTTCTGTGAATTTTTGTCTATATGCTTGGAATTATGCATATTTATAGTTACGTTAGGTCTCAGTGGATAATATTTGCATCTTTGTACCTTTTACACCTTGCTTTCAATATTTCTGTGTTCTTGTATGTGAGGTATCTCTTAAAAGTAAAATAAATTTATATTAAAACAATCTATTCTTCAGAACATTGATACCATTTATACTTAATGTAAGGTAGAGTAAGTCTGGGTTCACATGCACAAACTTACTCTTTGTTTTCTGTTTACACCATTTATTTAATGTTTATTTTCTTTCTTGCCTTCTTTTGGATGAGTCAAGTACTTTTCCCTGTTTATCTCTTCGATTAAGTTTTGCTCAAAAAATAAACTACTTTTGTTTTGTTTTTTGGAGTTTTTTTGAGCCAGGATCTTGCTCTGTTGTTTCGCCTGGCCTCAAACTCACTATGTAGCCCAGGCTGGTCTCACACTCACTCACAGCAAGCCTCCTGCCTCAGCCTCCCAAGTGCCAGGATTACAGCCATGTACTACCATCCCAGCTACAAACCAATTATTTTACTGATTATTACTTTAAAATATACATCCTTGATTCACTGTTCTAATATAAATTAGTATCTTTATTACTTTATCAAAGCTAGGTCAAATGTAGAGTGCTTTAATTCTATCTGCCTCTTCCCACTATCTTAGAATCATTAATTACAAGTCTACATACATTTATACATATGCACATTACGTTTAGAAAGCAATGGCTATTTGTTTTAAGAAATTAATTTGGACATACTCATATTCATCCCTTCTGTTTCTCTTTGTTCCTTCCTACACTTCCATGTTCTATGTGAGATTATTTTAATCCTATCTTTGATATTTCCTTTAAAGTAGGTCTGCTGAGTTTTTCTTGGTCTCAATGGTCTAAAGTGTCCTTGCTCTTACTTTTGAAGGGTATTTTCACTGGAACAGAACTATACGTAGGCAGTTATTTGCTTTCAATTTAGTATCTAAAAAATATCACATTAACTTCTGGTTTCCCTTTGTTTCTACTAAGAACTTAGCCTCTGATCCTATTATAAACCTTTCAAAAATAACATTATTTTTTCTCTAGCTGCCTTTCACATTTTTACTTTGTCTTGGGTTTTCAGTTGTTTAAATCTCCCTTAGCATTTTCCCTGCAGTTATTCTGTTGTTATTTTTGGAATTTGTAGCTTTATATCTTTGACTAAATAAAAAAATTCCAGGTAACTACCTTAAAATACTGTGTTTCCCTCTTACCCTTTCCACTTGCTCTGTGACTGCAGTTACATGTATACTTGAGGGCATTTCTATTGCACCCTCTGTATCTATCACTTTTCTCTACCTTCCACGTCTTTTGTTACTGGTACTCTAGCCAGGATACAGATGCTCCTTGACTTCCAATAGGGTTAGGGCCCAACAAAACCACAAGTTCAAAATGTCATTAAGATGCAACGTGTTTAATATACCTCATCCACAGAAAACCACAGCTTAGCGACACAGCGCTCTGCCGAGAATCAGTTGTTTCCTCTTTATCCATGCAGCTCCTTGGCAGCTGTGGATCACTGCTCCCGCCCAATAGTGTATCCAAGTGGGTGTTGTGCTACATATTGTTAGCCTGAGAACACATCAAAATTCTAAATATGGGTTTCTACCAAAGGTATATTACTTTCACATTGTTCTAAAGTAAAAAAATTGTAAGTCAAGTCATAAGTCAGAGAGTATTTATATTTTCAACCTGTTTTCACTAATGTACATTTCAATTGTGTTCAATCTAGTGCTAAACCTTGTACCCTTTTCCTGGTTGGTTTTCCCACAAATCCTTTAATCCTTTCACTTGTTAAACGGTAGGTAACAGGAATTGTATGAAAATTTGCAGACTACATGATATCTGTCCTCACAGAAATGAAAGTAACTGAATTTAAATGAATTAATTTTGGTAGTATCAGCAATTTTTGGAAGTGCTGGAGTTCAACCATTAAAATCTAATTGAATTTTTATTTAATTGAATATTTTATTTAAAGGAAATGAAACACTTTACAAAGGCTACCTAAAAGTTGCTACAGTGTAGGCCAATCTTTTAACATTGTTAATGTACCCGATGTTTCATCCATATTATATACTGGCTTGATGTTAAAAAGAATTTAAAAAGACACTTACTCTCTTTCCTTCTCAGTCAGCTTGTCATTGATGTTATCTTTGATCGTTGATCTAGACCCCTTATGAATTATGGGATATCTGAGGGGCACTTGCAGGAAAAAGGAAATCATGGAGACCAAATGTGCAGTGTAACCAAGGGCAACAGCAATGCTTCCATCATCTTTTGCTGTAAATTCAAAAGCAGAGGAAAAGAAAACAACCATTTACCTTATAAAAGTAGCTGTGAGATAATAAATAAATACTAAAGGATATCTTGTAAGTGGTAAATAAAAAATCAATTATCTAAATTATATGCATCTTATACAAATCTAAACATTAATGAGTCTTGAGATCTCATCTACTAACTATATTTAAAATTATTAATGTGATCTTATTAGCATTTGATATATACCTTAAGCAATAATTCTCAGTGCACCCCAAATATCCATTGCTTTCTTTCCCATCGTTTCTAAAGGGGAAATTAACACTCAAATCTATACATGATGGGAAAGTTAGTTTTAGAGGTTTAAATATAGCATACCACATAATTATTATACATCTCACTCATTAACAACTTTCTATGCATACTCCTATTGTTGTACTATTACACATCATTATAAATTCTGAAGTGAAGGGACGGGGATATGGGTCAGCGGTACAGCAGCTGCCAGGCAAGCACAAGGTCCTGAGTTCGATTCCTGGTACCCAAAATAAATAAAATAAATTCTGAAGTGAAATAAAATAGCATAATATATCCTCATGAGGTTATGTTTTTGATAAAAGGTAGCATTGTATAATAAATCCATGATGTTTGAGATGGGCTAAGGGAGAAAAACATTTAAACAGTCAAAGCTAAATGGCAAAAATTACACTCTTCACACCACTGCACATAAGTGAGGTGGAAGTAACTATTGGGGAAAAAAATCCATGCATCATACAGCCAAGCATAAATATCCAGCTTTCCAAAAGGCACAGATAATTACATTTTAAAACTCAGGTTTAAAACTCCACAGAGTTCTGTGCCTACCTATAAAGTGATTCACAATGATTCAGGTTTTCAGAACTGAAAGTAATGCACGTTTTAAATTTCTCCCAGAGGGGCCTGTGGATATAGCTCAGTTGTGCAAGTGCCTGCCTGGCAAGCACAAAGTCCTGAGTTTGATTCTCAATCCCCCAAAAAATTAAAAGATAAAAAAATTTCCCTCAGAAAAAGTCCAAAGTAACTGCTTGGTATACGATAATTTTAAAATACATTAAAGCCAGGCATGGTGGCACACGCCTATAATTTCAGCATTTGGGAGGCTGAGGCAGGAGAATTGTTGTGAGTTCAAGGCTGGCCTGGGCCACAAAGTGAGTTCAAGATCAGCCTCAACTGCATAGTGAGACCCTATCTCAAAAAAACATTAAAAAGTGCACATGCACGTATTGTGCACACACTCTCACACTGAAGGATTTAACACATAATCTGAATTCCCCGGCTGGCAAAAGAAGGCTGAAATGATTCAGATGGCCATGGCTTGGCTGTTTCCTGATTTCTAAGGGTGCCTTGAGCCTTAATGATTAGTAATATTTTTCACATTCTTCTTTTGTAGTCATATTTCATTATCTAAGCAATACCTTCCTATAGTAGAAATGATACCATAGGTATCCATTCCTTAGTAAATTCTTTTATCTTTTTGTCTACCATAACAAATTCTTGGTTTCCCTTTGATCATCCTATAAAAACAGGTAACCTTTACTACTATGCATTTTTCTTCTGTCCGGAGTTGCGTGCAGTACTTTATAGCTGAGTTATTCATTTGCCAACAGTTACTAAACTGGGCTTCTTTTTAATGACATTTCATTCCATTAGTAGATAAACTAAGGCTCAAACAGATTAAAGAAGCTGTCCAAAGCATTGAAGCTAGTAAGTAAGTTGGCCTGACATCAAGTCCTCTCTCCTTAACCACTGTGCCATACTGTCTCAAAACTTTACTGTTAAAAAAACATATATTTTAACTTGGGAGCCTAAAATGTACCTCGCATATAACACACATGTACCATAATCTTACTTTCTCCACTTTTCTAGTAAGGTCAAAAATGTATAAAAAGTTTATGAGTCCTCAAAAACTTATATAGCACCTGACAGAAAAAGGACTTTGCAATCAGTGTTTGTCATTCATTCAAAATAAACTCATGAAGAAAAAAATTAAAACAGCATTAATTACAACTGACTACTGAGTCAGGCACTCACTAACTAGAATCCTAATTGTTTTGGAGAACGTATCTATTTTCCCAGCCCCACCCAAGTACCTTGATCACTATGACAACACTTTGTTCCTTCTGAAACCTATGTATCATACTACCTTAGAGACTAAAATTACTGTACACTATAAATTTATCTTCATATAATATTACAGCTAGTAGAAACCTTAGAAATCAAGAAGCTTCACACTAGCAACTCAAAAACACAAAGAAACAAAAAGGTCCAGATGTTATGTTCAAAGTCATACAGACCAAAAAAAAAAAAAAGTGGGAAAAAAAAAAACAGAGCTATTAGCCATACCCCAAATTATCTTTACTCCCAAAGTATTTAAATCTAGAGTCTTGAATTGCAACTATGAGTTCCTTCACCATTTCCTGAGTCCTGCCTCCTGCATCCTATTAACAGGCCTTACCAATCTGAAAATACTTTTTAAAGAATCTTTTGAAGGAACAGAAGGGAAGAAAAAGAAAAGGACTTAAAGGACAATGTTATGCGAAGTGGGGACCCTGCTATATGTGTACTATGCTCAGTACGCCCTTCCCTTCCCTCAGGGCCTAGTACAAAAAGATTTTTAAAATCCCAAAAGCAGAAAAAGGTCTCTTTTATTTGTTATTTTAAAAAATTTTTGAAAGGTCTCTTACTAGTCTTCCAAACAGCTCAACTGCAAGCCATAAGTGCTTTTAAAAAGCTATCAAATGCTAAATCCTCAAGCATCTACATTTTTGTCACATTACTCAAGGGCTAATGCTAGAGAACAGTATTTGCATATTTTATTAAAAGCACAAAGAATTGTTTTAATATCACTTCCTTCTGAAGCACAAAACAATACTGCTTAAATTTAAACATAAAGAGGCATCACTAACAGATGCCTATACATGGAAATCAAAAGCCAAAAGGAAATAGCAAACAATGAAAATTGAATAATATTAGAAATCAACTTTGACTCAGGTTATTCACACTCACCATTGTTGCCACAAGACTCCTTGCTCCACCTATTAAAAACCTTAGGTTGTTTCCCATTCCAGGCCATAGTGCTCCATCACAGCCTAACTGTTAAACACTGTGGTGTTGGATTTCCAATATTGAAGCTTTATATTAAAAAGTATTTTAAAAGGACCATAGGTGAAGCATTACAGGGCCCAAGGGTACGCCAATACCCTCAGAAGGAAAACCACCTCCCGGTAGGGAAGTCACTTTCATCACCCCAAGACCACTGAACCTCCAGTGGGAAAATGTGAACTCATGTGGTTAATTATGGCTATTGCAGGCCATGCAACCTCAGATGTCACATTCTGTTGCCAATCACTTTAGCTAAAAAACCAAAAGGTTTAACGTTTCCAGCATTCCAAGATCTGAAAGACTTTTTTACCTGCCAAAGCCAAACACAGCTCTCTGGGGTGTGCTTTTCCAGTAAGCATCAATGACGCCTGTAACACCTAATGCAGAGCAGAGGTTTGTGTTTCTTATTCTGCTCTTGGGGTTAGAAAGGTCACAGATGATAGTTTTGTTGGTAAGTATAGTCAGAAGGGGAGTGGATGGCCCAGGGACCAACAGGAATAGACTGTAAGACTCAGGTATGTGAAACAGTTACAAGTTCAAGCATGTTTTAAGGGGCTTAAAAACAAAAGTCCAGAGTTTCCTCATTAATAAGTATTTATGATTTACTTTTTCAAAATAGAAAGCCTCACAAGGCTGCAGTTTTTGTATAATTTTTATGACAATAAATTCCATGAACACACAATTGGCCATGACAACATTATAAATTAAAGCAAATGTTTCTTCGTTTAATATGTTGGACAAATTATTAAAATGCATCCAGTACAATAAGTGATCTAAAAGCTCTTACCATCCTGCCTTCCCAATCACTGAGGTAGCTGATTTGTTAAGGAACCAAGCACCCACTGATCCAGACAGGACAAAATATTTAAGACTCTAATCACTGCCACAGCATCTATGGAATCAGTCCATGTTTTCAATGAGACACTGTTTGACATATGGACTCTCCTTTCCAAGAAATCATGCCTGCATAAAGGGATACAGACACAGAAG
The DNA here is from genome assembly GCA_004027595.1 of Dinomys branickii. Taxonomy (NCBI): domain Eukaryota; kingdom Metazoa; phylum Chordata; class Mammalia; order Rodentia; family Dinomyidae; genus Dinomys; species Dinomys branickii. The sequence goes on along the minus strand of PVLD010005918.1, from coordinate 62,160 downwards.
GAAATCTGGGTCTCATTACCACAAAAGGCTCTTGTGTTATGGATTACTTCAAAACACACAGCACAAACATTGTTTTTTAAGTGAACGTCTCAGTCAGTGGAACTCCGATGAATACCCTTCACTGGACGATTCTCTCGCATTGTGTCCAGGTCTCTGTGGCATACTCTAACAGAAACTTACCCATTGAGAAAAGCACAACAAAGTTGGGCCCCTATAGTGCAGTTACCCAAGCAGTGTCAACCCGGGCAGTATAGAGTTTATCCAGCAAAGTCTCATAAATAGCACAGAGTAACCAGTTTGGAGTAGCTTCACTAACCTCTGCTAGAAATGCAGCTACTAAAGAGTTGTCAGAGGCTTAGAAGAGGTTCAAAACGAGGAAGAAAGTTACTTCATGACAGGACTACTGGACACAAGAATCAGGCCGATCTGTGACACCCTTAGTTTTACCACTGGCTAACAGGAGTCCTTGAAAAAATTAACTAATCTCTTTGGGCCTCGATTTTCTTCTTTTATAAAAAATTGAGCGTGATTCCTTTCCTCAGAGAAGAAAATATTTCTCACAACTCTGAGACTTAAATAACTGTGATAACACCACGCACGATGCTCCTCCTACCCTTCCTGCCATAGGAGAGTACTACCCATCCCTTACACTCGCTCAGGCATCGTCTCTCTACAAAGGTGTTCTTGAGCCCCTCCTGATAAAACTGACCGCTCCTACTTTGTCTCCCACATACCTGGTACAACCTCCTAAGATGTGCCAGGTTATGCACACAGATTATGGATTCAATAAATATTTCCTGGCTTCACTACAAATCTGATGCCCTCCACAGGACCCTCATCTCACTGAAGACGGCCCAACATCTAAATCCTCTTTCTCTCTGCTCGGCATCTGGCAACAGCAGACAACAGCCAGGGCACTCAACACATTTACCATACGGAAGTGCCTTGTTGAATGATAATTTTAAAGTCCAATACTACTATATCCTTCTTAGAATTTCTAATTTTGAGGGGTTATGGAGAATAATTAGCACCTTAGAGTAAAATTTATTCTATCTCCCATTTCATTTTTCAGCAACTGCATTAAAATGTTAACACTAGTTTTTTTTTTTTAGAGTATGGAGAATGTATTTGGCTTAATTGGACATTCTAAGTGTAGATAGCCACAAAACGAGGAAAAATTAGGAAACAAGGCACTTCAAAGAAAGCAAAAATAGAGTCATAAAACCTCTGTGAGTGGACTAAAGTAACAGACCGCCATTACTGCTGTCTTCGCTTCCCTTCCAGTCAGTCTGTATCTAGCAGGCAGGGTTTCAAGCAGAGCCCAGCGCATGCCATGCCCCTTCCTGAATTCCTTCAGGCACTGCCCACTGCACTGAGTATTAAGCAGAATTTCCTCACAGTGGCCCCCAGGGTCTCTCCTCCCTCCGCTTACATACTGTTCCCCTTGCTCGGTACGGTCCAGCTACAGTTTCTCTCCCTGGTCTTCCTCCCTCCCTCCCTCCTTTCTCCCTTCTTCCTTTCCTTTCTTTCCTTTCTTTCTCTCTCTTCCTTTCTTCTTTTTTCTCTTTTTCTTCTTCCTTCCTTCCTTCCTCTTCCTTCCTTCCCTTTCCCTCCCCTCCCCCTTTGTAACTAATTCCTATATTTATTAAATATCTTCTATCTGAAAAGCTCTTTCCAATGTTATCTCAGTCGCCACAATAAATTAGAGATATAAATATTATATCATTTTATAGGCAAAGAAATTGAGGGGTTACATGATCTAAAATACAAATCTTTTTCCACACTCTGCCCTGTGTTTCAGGTGCCCTGGCTCATGGTCTGCGCACTGCCCTGTCCCAGGAACGCTCTTTCCTCCACAGTAGCACTGCTGGCTCCTTTCGGCCTTTAAATTTTCTGTCCAGCATTTCTCCTCAGAGAGGTCTCCTCTGACTGTTTTATCTATAGTAGGTTCCCTCGTCCACTCGGATAGCATATTCTTTTATTAAATATGCATTAATTACTTATTTTCCTATTTATTGGTCACTTTCTTCAATAAGGTGTATGCTCCATGAAAGGAGAGAACATGTTGGCTTTTTTTGTCATTATATTCTTTAAATCATCCAACCTGGTTTGAAGGTACTCAGTAACTATTCTTTTTCAATTAATGAATGCATAAAATATGTGCCATGGGCTTCAAGACATCACAACTGACTGAAGTTAACAGGAGTACATTTGTGCAACTTTCTGAGGCTTGAAGAAGCACTGTACAGAGGAACCACACAATTCTCTGCTGTGTCCCTACCTGGCTTTGTAGTCTGGAGCAAGTCACCCAGTGCCCCTTTTCTCACAGGTTGCCTGTGGTTTTGTGAGGATTACAGCTAAGGCAAAACCTCGCATTTGTAGATATTGGTATAGCTCACCAATTTTCACAACTATCGTGTAAGACAAGTAAGATATGTGTCCATACTATTGGTAGGAAAACCAACTCAGGGTTATACATGACTTGCTCCAAACTACCTGCCTGGTTTATGGGACAGATATTTTTCAACTCCTGGCTTATCACTCTGCTATATCAAATTCCAGCTATTTATTTTTCATATGGTCATCAGGGTAATTAAAACAATTTAAATGTCAGAGGACTATAAATAGTTTCTTTAAAAGGAAAAGGAAGTCCTCATCAAAATTAGTAAAGTTCTCTTCCTTAATAACTTCTTCCCAAATAAATCATATGTATACTAGCTTTGAAAATTACCTATAAAGATATTTAGTAAGCCTTAAAGCATCAATTAAGCTAAGGGGAAAAAATCCACTTTGCTAAGAAAAATAATCTCTTTTTCTTGGGATATTTATAGACAATAGGAAAAAAATCTTAAAATTTAGGAATTATTACAATTACATTTCATAGCACTTTTAATGCAAAAGAAGAGAGAAATGATAGTGCAATAAATTAAACCTACGATAGTGGGAATGTCACAAAATTTAATTTCAATTACTTTTCATGTTACCAGGAAAATGACTTTGCAAATAGGAGAGCAGTTCATGTTTGTTGTTTCTCTGCTTCTAACCACACATAAAACTTTTAATGAAAATCAAACAAAAGTGATAGGTAGATTCTTAGTGTTCTTAAGAACCCTACTTCCTAGTTTGCTTAACACATATTTAAAAACAATTTTGTTTTAAATTTCAAACACAAAGTTTAATAATTTTTTTTTATGATTAAACCAAATATTCTGTTACACCTCCCATCAGGGAGCTGGATTGTGTATACTTCTAAGCGGGATGAGACACAATGTCCAAAGACCCTTTTGGACAAAGTGTTAGGCAACCAACATTCCAAGATAGTCCTAATCCCTTATATTAGTATATACCAAATACTTAGAAATAAGAAATAAAATACCTTGGAAATCCTCAGAATTAGGCAATTTGACACTGCATACAAAGTAATCCTTATGCTCATTCTGTAAATTTAACCAAAGAAAGGAATTAATTCTTTTCATATATGAAGCAAAGAAACTCTAAATTGAATCTCAAAAAATTCAGTAGATCAGTGTTGACTCAACTGTCTTAGTCTCAAAATATTATCATAGTTGTTAAAGCTGGATGACAACTACATGATGACTCACATTATCTCCTATACTTATACATACTTGAAATTTTCAATAACAACAACATTTACAATATCACAGCCAAAGATGCCATATAAAATTATCATAGAAATATCTTCTGGCTAATTCATATTGAATAAGATTCTGTAAGCAGACTCAAATGCTGCTAACTTCTTTTAAAATTAGTGTTTTAAAACAATTTTCATTAATAAAGGAACAATCAAATTTAACAGATTTGGTTCTTTAAAAAAGAATCCTAATCAGTTTCATTTAAGTTTTACTTGTATTTATTAATAAATCAGTTTCATTTATTAAGCATATCTTAATGAACACCAATAAATATAAATTAATTGGCAATTACAGTTTTAAAGCAGTACACATGCATCTGTAGGTATGTGTCAGAAATGGTAACAGTAAATAATATGGTTCAGTAGACAGATTCTAAAGAAACCACAATTTTGTATTATTTCTGCTGTCATCCCACCACTAAACTGATTGAAAGATAAACTGTGGAACCTAACACCAACTGTCTCAATCTACATTTTTAAATAGATAAAAGCTTCTGAATTGATCATGAGAAAGCATACAATTAAAACTAGAGCAATGAAATTTTTCATGGAGAAGAAACTTCACAGGGAAATCATCTTTGCAAAAAAAAAATCTTTTAAAATTTGACACTTACCAAATCAATAGGGTAAATGTAGGAAAGCTCAGAGAGTAATTGCCTGCAACGAATTGTCAACTGGGCATTAGTCTTCAGAAAGAGTTCTCTAATGAAGAAAGAAAAAATAATTAACTTTTAACATGTTTGTACTTTCTAACATTCATTTCTGTATAATTTATGCAGAGGAAGATTAAATGGTCTGGAGATCACAGGAATTCAGATGTAGAGGTAAGAATAATAGCTACCATGAGTCCTGATTTATCCAAATATGGTAGCGTGTGCCCAGCAATGTGCTAAGACGTAAAGGGCATTCACCGAGCACCTACTAAGATATACTGAGTGCACTGCAGATAGCTTTATTCTATTATTATTATTAGCTTTATTCTATTATTTATTCTGGTATTATTCTACCTATTCATAAACAAGAAAATAAAACTTATTTCTGTTATTTTTGTTCTTTGGAGATGATGTCTCTGGTTACACAGTCCAGGCTGGTTTCGAATTTATGACTCTCCTGACTCAGGCTCCTAAATCCTGAGATTAGAGGATATGCCATCACACCGGTCTAGCAAACAAGATTTTGAGAGGTTCAGCATACTGAACAAAGTTTCATAGCCATTATTTACAGAGGCCAATCTGATTTCAGCAAAGATCCATATGGTATTTCCTTAAAAATTATTTCATTCACAAACATATGTCACAGCTACCTTGAAAATCAACAAGCTGGCTTTGAATTTGCAGTCTTCTTGCATCAGCCTCCTAAATACTGAGATTACAGACCTGTGCCACTATGCTGGCTACGTCTAATATTCTTAAATCTTCAATTGGTTAAGATTTCTCAAAGAAAAATGCAGCCTAGGGGTATTTTCAGGAAGTTGAATGAAGACCAAAAAAAGTACAGAGGTGACAATGAAGTGAGCATCATTGGGAAAAATAAAAACTATTAACATCATGCTGTGTTGGGGCACAACTAAAATTACCCATAGTTGTATAAAGACAATTTACCAAAGACTATTTGGAAAAGTGGGCTGAAAAATTACTATATTAAGAAGAGAAAAATGCGCCATAAGTACTATTGTAAGAGGAGAGGTCTGAGAGCAACATGGAAGCTAAATGGCAAGAAGTCGGAGAGATTTTCTAGATACTGTTGAGGTAATGCAAATGAGCTGTCAAGAAGCAGGAGTCAGTCAGAAGAAGCTGTGGAAGAAAAAACCCGTAAGCTCAACTGTAAGAAGACAGGATGAGAAAGTTAATATATTAAGCCCTAGTGCTGCAGCCTGGCAAACTAGAACAGTGTCTGTGTTTCTGATTATGATTATAGCCTAGCAGCTTTCCTGACTGCCTCTACTACAGTACATGACACAGAGTAGGCACTCAAATATCAATGAAACAAATGAATCCATACTGAGGTATATAGAATATTAATTGATACTAGCAATTTTCAAAGAATGGTAGTTTTTTGTTTTGTTTTTGGTGTTGAGAATCCAACTTTGCCTTTATCATTGAGTGAAGTCACCACATCAAGACTGCTATTTTTCCGGAGCGATCCTCACAGTGAATTTAACACAAAAGTTCCACTCTGTGTTGCCTTTACCTTTTTGCAGTGCACTCCTTCCTCAGCTCATTTAGGGCTTCCTTCTGGAGCTGAAGCTTGAGATGCTCAGTTGAAAATGTGCTTCCTAGAAAGAAAATTGGAAGGAGACAATTCGAGACAGTGTAGACAGATGTGTCCAATCACAGCTACCCAGGCACAGCCCAGTCCCCTGACTGTGAGAAGAGAATAAAAAGAGAGAGTAAAGTATGTCAGGTATAAAGGCCTTATGGGGGGGTTAAGTAGAACAGACTTCCCTATCGGTTCCATTTTCACACAAGTTAAATCTCTAGCACAAGCCAAAGGATTGGAATCTAAGACTTTTTGCTTGTAGATTTCTGAACAAGAAACCTTGATGAGACCTCAAAATTCAGACATTCAAAAAAAACTAAGTGGTTACTTCCTTTTGAACCACAAATGCTATATAACATTACTGAAAATATAATACACAGAACAGGAAAAATTACTTGCACTTTGATTAGTATAATACGGTTCAAGTATGTTTTCATGAACTCTCATCTTGTTCATAAATGCATGTAGTTTTAGTGAAAATCATAGGCTACAGGAAATGTATATTCTGACTGTTCCATATTATGTCACAAGCATTTTTACATGTTGGCAGATAGTCTGAAGTTATGGCCATATGAAACTTAAGTCCATAATGTGAATTATAAGAATATCCCATGTTTTATTTGATAATCTCATACCCCAATTCCATTATAGAACATTTAATTTCCTTTAAGTGTTTGCTTTAGAATTTTAAAGATTAATATTTGTGATTATATGCCTGAGTTTTGTGTTTGTATCAACTTTTGGAACTTTCATTTTTGTAATACAATTTTTTAACTATACATATTCTACTCTGAAAAAATGGCAGCTTATGTTCTTGACAATCCAGCCCTGACTGCAACTCTAGAAGTCCTCAAACACAGAGAAAAAGGCTTAGATCCTAACACACTAAGGTTTATATTTTACAAAGGCGGTTAGTTTCATGAACTGTGATTCAGTAAGAAAAGGATCCTAAACTCTTTGGCACAGCTTTTACTCCTACAGGGAAGAACAGAAAGTAGGTTAATTGTCCAGAATACACAGCTTGAGCCTTAGCACAAAACTCCCTAAACTAACAGTTTATTAACATATTTCTAAGTACGCTTCTCTCTCAATTGTCAGATTTTAATCAAGTAACACCAATTATTTTCTTTAACCTCTAATATAATTCCTCCCCAAATCCTTAGCTTAATGATTCTATAAGACATTTAGGTTGATACTCATGGCCTATGTACTTGCATTGAAAAATATATGAATTCTTCCACCAGTATAGAAACCTGCAGTATTATCTTCACCCCAGATAAGTTAGGCTGCCTCAACTAAACAGTGCTGGCAAAACCACAAGTAGGGCGCCACAACCGATCTGAGCTTCAAAACACAAATAGTCCCCTCTCCTAAGTTTTGCAGACTTAAAACTTGTTATTACTTGAGCAAAAGAAAAAGCTCTCACAATGTGGAAGGGAAAATTAAATTTAAAATAAATCCTAAACAGCTAACTAACAGGATAAAATGTTAGTGTGGAGAAGGTCAGTGTCTTGTGCATTCTTACTGCAACTCTTCTATAAGTCTGCAATAATTTCCAAATAAAAAGTTAAAGAACAGATCTGAATGCAGGAAGAGGTAATCTATAAACTATGGTTTACTACAGGCTTTATCAGAAACAAAGGCTTAGAAATCACATTGGCACCTTGTCCGCAAAACATATATGGTTGACTTTATAACAAAGGGAATACAGTTTATTTGTTTTAGGGGTGGGCTCAGAATAAAACTGAATGAGTTAGGGCTCAAAAAGATAAGAACGAGGTATTTGAATACCTCAGAAAACTCAACCTAACTTCTAAGTCATTTCACAAGAAGCAGTAACACTGTGGAATGATATATTCAACCTTTACCACTAAGTTACTCAAGTTATGTACTACCTGCCTCAATATTATGTGACTTCTGTTAGGGCCTGTGTTATGGTTGATACATTGTGTCAACTTGGGGAGTCTAAAGGTTTGGCTGAGTGATTCAGGGCGCTTACTTTGCATACATCCTGAGCCTGTGAAAGTGGAGGGCATGGAGACTGTGTGAGAGCTACACGCCCCCTGGGTGGGGGTAGGCTGTTTACAATGTAAGGGAAGGAGAGAAGCTGCTTGCTGCCATTCCTCCCTTTTGCTCTGGTTGTTTTTGCTGTGCTCGGCTGCCATGAACAGTTTGCCCTCTGCCATGTGCCACTCTGCCTCCGAACCAGTCAAGTATGGACTAAGACCTCCACGAACTGTAAGCTAAATAAACCTTTCCTTCCTCCACTTTTGGGTGTTGGGTATTTTGTCTCAGCAGTGAGAGAAAAGTAACCAAGACAGCTGTCTAAGGATATCATATTTAAATAGAAATGTTAATCTTAAACATGTAATCTTTAAGGCCATGAATCTATTCTGCTTCTCATCTAAATTTCCCCCTGTATTTAGTATTTATTTATGACTTCTGCTGAATCAATCTTTTCTATTAGAGTTGTAAAATAATATTCTAATCCCAGTACCTCCTCCATATTTAATCAGTTCTCACTCAGCATACTTCTAAGCAAGACCCCTCCCTTAACTATCAATTATTAGTGTGGAATCATGAATTAAAATTAGTTTTACTTAATGACTTATAATGTATTAATGTACCTAATTATTTTGGTGTTCAAGTGGTCTCAGATTTAGCCAGTAGGGCTACATTCAACCTGGCTCTAGTGTCCTTGCTACAGACACGCTACCGTTAAGTTACTGAAATATTACCTTACTATCATTTCAAATTTTCAGGATCTGTAGTAATGTTTCCTATCATTACTGATAGTTATAACTCGTGTTTTTTCTTTTTCTACTTGGTCAGCTGGCTAGAGGCTCATCAATTCTGGTGATCTTTTCCAAGAACTATCTTTTAGTTTCATCGATAATGTCCAATCTTTTTCTGTTTTCAAATTCACTGATCTTTATCTTTTACTGAATCCTGCCTTCTGCTTGACTTGAGTTTAACATTTCTTTTTCCTATTTTGTTAAGGTATCAAAACTTAAGAGTAATGACTGTAGGCATTTTCCCCTCCCCTCAATCTTCTCCTTCTCCTTCTTTTTTTTTTTTTTGGCGGTACTGGGGATCCAACTCAGGACCCTGCGCTTGCTAGGCAGGCACTTATTCCACTGAGCTATATCCCCAGCCCCCTCCTTCTCCTTCTTCTGAGACAGGGTCTCACTAGTTCAGGTTGGCCTTGAACTCATCACGATGATCAGCCTCACAAGTGCTGGGATTACAGGTATGTGACATCATGCCTGGCTCTTCTTTTTAACATATGCATAAAATACTATAAAATTCCATCAAGCTTGCATCCCTTCAATGTTCATAGATTTTCATTTTCATTTAGTTCAAAATATGTTTTTCAAACTTGCACTGATATTTCTTCTTTGACCCATGGCTTTATTATACATCTACTATGCAAATTCTTTTTTTGTTTGTTTGTTTGCTTGCGGTACTGGGGATCGAACTCAGGACCCTGCACTTGCTAGGCAAGCGCTTATTCCACTGAGCTATATCCCCAGCCCCCTACTATGCAAATTCTAAGGATCTGGAATTTTTCAGATCTTTCAACTAATGATTTTTATTTTTCCTTTTGGTGAAATAATAGTGCTGTCTTTGGCAGCACATATGCTAAAAATGGTGAAAGAACACTTTCTTTGTACGATTTTATTTCATATTTGTTTGATATATAGAACTAAACATGGTTTGTCTAACTGTATATTTAAAATATGAAGTATGCTCCGCTATCACTCAGGAAATGGTATACTATTATCAAGTAAGCTGGTGATATAAGGTCTTTTTTTCTTGATGATTTTCTCTGTAGCTGTTCTATCAACTGCTAACATGAGTATTTCAGTTTCCAATTACAGTAGGGCAATTTGGCTATTTCTCTTCTAGCTACAAATGTTTGTTTTTGTTTTGCAATACTGAGGATAGGACCAAAGGCCTTGCAAATACTAGGCAAATGCTCTACCATTGAGCTATACCTGTAACCCTTTTTATTTTGAGACAGGGGCTCACTAACTTGCCCAAGTTGCGCTTGAACTTGAAATCCTCCTGCCTCAGCTTTCTGAGTACCTAGGATTACAGGTATGCATCACCATGCCTGGCTTTACAAGTTTTTTTGTGTCCCCTAAAGCAAGGGATTTACAGCTCTCTCCTTAGCAGGTTAATAGTTCTGGTTTAGAGAAGGATTATACATTTTGTGCAAGAGATGATACCTCTTCTCTTTCATTCTTTCTTGTCAATATCCAGGACAGGTACACACAGAAGCTACAGATAGATGTGAATTGCCTTATGATTGCTACAGTTTCATACTCCCTCATACCTGACCATTCATACTTTGTTAAAAGCTCTAGCTACATTATTTTACTTCTTATACAGCAGCACCAACTTCTTCCCTTCTCTGCCAGTGGTAATCAGTACTCACAACCCTTCTCTCTCCTTTTCCTCCCTGCCTGTTTCCCTTACACAGTGAGCTATCTGCTTGCCCTGCTCTCTGATGGACTCCAGGAAAGTTATGACTCTGTACATTATGCAGCTTCTTCATTAGGGAAGACAGAAAACTCTTACCAGCTTTCTACAGTCCATGTGAAGTCAAATCTACGATTCTTACTTTTTAAAAAGCTCTCCTCTGTTCTTTGTATTTTTCTGTTCCCTTTGGGTCAGCTATTCTCCTTGTACAGTTCGAACGTGTGCCGACCCTTCGCTTTCCCTTCAAACCCATGAATCAGTGATTAATTAGTATAGTCAACTGGTACAGGTTTCCTTTGAAGCTGTAAAGATTTATTTACATAAGAGGCCTTATTCCTCAGTGCCAGCCTGGTATACGTGAGTGGGTTCTGTTAACAATTAGGCTTTCCTTCAGAGTATACACATTGGGAGAAGGTAGTACCTTTATTTTAAACTAGTACAACTATCAAATAAATAGAACTTTACTTTGGGATTGTGTTATTTTAGGGCATTTTACTCTTAAGTAGAGCTCTCTTTCACGTTGTCTTCTAGTGTTGGTTATAAAAGTCTTAAGTCATTTTAGGCCTTTCTACCACATCAAACGCTTAAGAGCATGGACCTAAGCAGGTCAAGTGTTTAGAAAGGAGCTAAAGCAAATATAATAGGGAGTCACTCCAGATAAACAGAAGAAAGAGAACTAGCCAGTAGGCCCACCTACCCTGATCACTGCTCCAGATAGTTACTGATGTCTATCTATACTTGGCAGTTCCAAGCTTGAGGCCTCTGAAGGTTCTCCTTACCAGAAACTGTTACTGTAGTGTTTCCCATTTCTGGGTTATAGTTTTTCTCTACTTTAGTATATTCACCTAAGAAGTCCTATCTAGTCTGTGTCTCTGAGAACTATGTCAAAATCTTTGCGAGTCTGATGGTCTCTTCACGATTTTACCATTGTGGATTTATTCTTTTGTTTTTGTTTTTATTTTGAGACAGGGTCTTCCTAATCGCTAAATTGCCCAGCCTGGGCTTGAGCTTATAATCCTCCTGTTTTAGCCTCCCAGAGTGCTTGGATTACAAGCTTGCGTCACCACACCAAATTACCATGGATTTATTCTTTATGCATGTACCTTTACTGTCATATCAATGGGGAATGGGAGAGAAGGAAAGCAAACACACATGCCTGGCTTGCTATTTTTCCAAAATATTTAGTCCTGTTAGGCCTATAACAACATTCCACTATATTAACAAAGGTGGCCCCACTGGTCAGCAGGAACATGAGTCAGGAGCTATAATTTTAATAATCAAATGTCTATGCTGGCTCCTGTCAATCTAATAACTAAAGAATACGAATCTTGCTTCCATCAGCAAAACAAATCACAGACTTTTTAGGCTCTCTCTCACCAGCATTTAGTCTCAGATTGGCTAATGGCCAGCTTCTGCCAAAGTTACAGTTAAAAACAAAAACAGTTGTCATTTTTCTGGGTTTTCCACATCAAGTCAGATAACCAAAACCCAATATACTTGGATTACTTCAGCTTGTCTCCCCGTTGAAATGCCTTTTTGATACTATGATTTCTAATGTGGCCCAGAGTCAAGGGTTAACATATTTTGTGTAAGTTGTGTAAAATTGCACTTAACTGTATGTACTTCATTATATTTAATACCTTATACATAAGATAAGAAATTTCACACTAAATTCCTTTCAGATATTATTACTAAGAGAATATTTTTCCTCTCAAATAATTGCTAAATTTCTTTGTAACAGGTTACTGGGAGCAATTGCTAACCTTTTATAACTTTCCACAACTGGCTTGAGTGCTGAGAGCTGATTTTAGTTCTTAAGAACAACAGGCAGACCTTGTGTGGACAGTGCACTGTATTCAAAAGCCTATGGACCGAGGAATCAGAAATATCTGGGTTGAAGTCTTAGTTACACTTTTGAGACTCTAAACAAGCTTTAACTTCTCTGAGCTTCATTTTCCTTGTATTTTGTAAAATGGAGATAATTTCATTTTTATGTCATAATGGTATTCTCTGTGTCTGCAGTCATGAAGCTCTCGTATGACTGATTTTACTTCAAAATAACAACACAAAGCAAAGTGGGCAACTTGTCCGGCAATCCTGCAATTCCTAATAAGTCTCCTTTCCCACTCAGAGATGACGCTTAGATTTTCCCCAACTCCAAAAATAGGACTGAGACCTCACCTCAGGGTACTGAAATAAAAGAAGGCCTTCTCAGTGTTCCACCCACCAGTGGTGTGCCCTGTGACCTGCTCAGCTTCGCCCTTCTAGTAAGTGGAGAAGGGAAATACTTGGGCATATACCCTAAATCCAACCCACATGACGCCACTCTCACACATGATGCTTTAGCTACAGTGACTCTTTGGCATGTCCCTCCCACATCCACGCCTTTCCACTTGCTAGTTCCTCCACTGGCCCCCAGCTCTTCTTATCTTATCTTCCAAGGCTGAGCTGCTTAAGCAAACTTTTCCTGAGCAATTTTTATCAAAAGTAATGCCTTAGAGTTATCTTCATCCCACAACTTTTTTCTAGTGCTTGTCACCATACGTTATTGTCTCATAATGTCTACTACTTATAACAATATAATATTATCTAATTGGCTGGTTTATTATCTACTGTCTCACCTATTACATGAGTACCAAAAACCAGAAACACTAATTCTTCCTTTGTTACTTCAACACTTGCATCTCCTCTAGTGTCCTGCTGAATGGTTCAATCATTCAGGCAGCTGTCCAAACCAGAAACTCAAACCTATCTAAAACCTTAACCTCTCTCCTTCAATCCTGTAAACTATTAGTAGTAGAATTTATCATCTAAATATCTCTTGAACCTGCCTTCTCTTCTCCCTTTACATTCCCCATCTTAGATTTTAATTATGTGCTGTTTAGATTATTAAAATAATTTCCTAATAGGGAATTTTCTACCCTCAAGTATGCAGTCAAAGAAAAATTTCTAAAACATACATCTAATATACAACCTGTATTGCATTAATCAAATAGTCCTATCTATTCTTTATCTTTGAGAAATTTCTATGTAATTCTAATACTTCACCAAACCTTTCAGTAAAATGTTCAAATAAATCCTCAGGTGAAGGAATTCCTTAACTGGAATGACTTGGAATTCACTAATCTCCTTTCTGTGTGTCTTACTGGGTTCTGGTTTTCAGATGGGTATCATCTGTACTCCTCCCTCCATACACCTGTTACATAATTTTCACTATCATTCTAACTTCTCACACAGAGCCTGGTTCTGCTGAAGTGTTCCCTAATTCCCTAAGTGAACTGATGAAGGTGCACACACATACACACTCAAGTATGACATTTCCTTTACATGCATTATGGTCTCTGTTTACCTTTATGTTGAATCATCTAAGCATAAATGTAGTTTTGGAAATGCTACTTCTTGTGCTTTGGGGGTATAAGCAGGAAAAAATTATGACAGAGTAAAATATAATTCTGTCAGGTGACAGATTTCTTTACATCTCTACATGTATACCTTCTATCAAAAGAGATTAAAGTGACAGTTCACCTTTCCTACAGTTTGGCTAAGATATTACTACAGTAAATCAATGTAGAGATATGGAAATGTAATCATTTTTTAAAAAATGAAATCTGAAGTTTTTCTTAGGTCCCGTATGTCTTCCCTGTGGTCCTCCACCCACAAGTTGCCTGACTTTTACTGCTTTTCAAAAGCTGCTTTTAATGTCAACTTCCAGAAGTCAAAAAATATTAATAGAATAAATCCTAAGGAAAAATTATTCTCAGGCCAGACATTTTGAAAGACGGATAATAATAAACTTGAAGGAAGGCTGTTTAGGAATTTCTGTAGGATAGCTATTTAAAAAATTAAAACCATATAGATTGGCTAGGCATGGTAGTAAATGCTGTAATCCCAGCACTCAGGAGGCTGAGGCAGGAGGATTGCGTGAGTTTGAGGCCAGCCTGAGCCACAGAGTGAGTTTAAGGCTAGCCTGAATTGCGTAATGAAACTTCATCTCAAAAAGACAAAACAAACAAAAAAAATACAGCCTAACAAATTAAAATTCTGCAATCAGTTGATACCCGGTACCAAAAAGAAACCCAACCAAACAAACAAACAAACAAACAAAAAATTCTGCAATCATTTGTAACAAATTTATCTTGGGTTAAAAACTTGTGAAATATTTTTTCAAGTTAAGTCTTATGACCTAAGTGACGAACACTATCATACAATGGCTAGTAACATCTTTATAATTGAAACTTACAACTTTTGATAGATATTAAAGCATTAACCCAAATACATTGTATGATGTTCTTTTATCTGAGACACAAGCCAAACAAACATAATACTTTACTGACCTAGGAGGACCTATTTAAACAGAACAAACTGTACATATAAGTCATCCTAATTACACAAATTTCTTGAAAAAAGATAATAAAAAACTATTTTAACTGATAATTTCACAGAAAAGTATTTCTTGTCTTGGCAAGAATCCTTTATTTACTGCAAATATGAAGAGGAATTTATTTTTCCAAATCTGAGCAATGAAACCTGACATATTTGACTTCTACACATTATGTCATCAAAAGAAATGTGTTTGTTTTTGTTCTTACTTACCAATGGGAGCTAAAAAATCTCAGTAAAACGTTTGGCTGCTTAGAGATTCTAAAAGGTCATCTCCACCAAATGACTTCTCCGTTAATAGATCACAATGACAAACACACTTGGGTCAGATACCGTCTTTTGGGAGGGGCCCCTTTATTGAATAAGAAAGGGATTCTCATAAAAGGTGAACAGATCCCCATCTTTTCGTCCAACCCTATCCTTATAAGATAAACAGAATCTTAAAACTGGAAGATAGTATGCTAATTGTATAATGAAGAATTTGTTTTGTTTTGTTTCTGAAGAGAAAGTACAGTAATCCCCAAAAGGTTGAATGACTCCCCTAAAAACAAAACAAGAAAATCACAAACTTTTAATCCAGATTTCTTAATTAGAATGCTACTGAATGGAAGCAATCTCTAGGGAAAATCCACTTCAGCTGCCCTGTAATAAAAATGAAGAGTACCGGAAATTTCTCTAGCTATTGGTCCGCAGGTCAAACGGACACACAGCAAACTGCCAGTTTACATTTAAGACATATGCTGGAGAAAGCCTCAGTGGTATTTTGTGACTTGAGATAGAGAGGCTTTAGCATCAAAGAAATTTGTATTTGAATTTGGATCTATCACTTACTTGTGACCCTGAGAAATGTCTCTGAGTCACAGTTTTCCTCATTGGGGAAAAAGGAAAACTATGACTGTAAAAACTCTCCCTCAGCCTATTTATCATTTGTTAAAAGGGAATAAAACTTCTCTCTTATGACTATTTTAAGAATCAAATGATATACCGTGACTAAAATATCTGACATGTTACAAGGTTTCAATACAAGCTGTTTCACCGAATTTATGAGGGATTGAAATGCGCGTACTTTGTAAGGTTTTAGGGGATATGGAATAGTGAGAAAAACACAGAATTCGGAGCCAAAATATTTCAGTCTACATCTCAGTTCCTCCCAATTTTCTGTGTGTTCCTGGACAAGTCATTTACCTCACAGTACCTCATGTATAAAATGAAGGTAAAAATATCTGCCCTACTTAGCTTTCAGGAATGTGCTGAGGATCAAAGATGATAACCTGTAGAAGCACTTTCTAACTATAAATTTATCCCTATACATTGTTCTTACTATTAAAAAAACTAACTGCATGCCAGGGACACAGCTCAGTGGCCCATGCCCCTGCCTGACAAATGCAAGGTCCTGAATTCGATTTCCAGTACCAGAAAAAAAAAAAAAAGAAACTAACTCCATAAAAAGTAGCTTCCTCCTACACAGATGAGGGGATTCTGCCTTTATTAAATTAATACCACTTTCTAGGACCCCTGAAGTATTCTTGGATTTCTATCAACATCTGTTTGTAAGGACCTACATTCTACTTAAACTATATCCTTAAGAACAATCCTTCAGATTGTTTTTTGAACTAAATGTCTGACCTACTCATTTTGACAGTGCTGCTTCTCTTTTTGAACAATCTTTCTGCTTTGGCGGTCAAGTTTGGGTGGCGGGTCCTCTAAAAGAATAGATGTAGTTATTAGGACGGTACCTTGGCTTGACACACTAATGAGGGGAAGTCTTTTATTAAACATCATAAATTAAACTACTAATATCTTCCAGAAGTGAAAACATATACATTAATAAATGTTCATGCTGAAAAGATCAGCTCATGACCCAGCTGGAGCTGTTGCAGAGCTCAACTTGAGAACCACTACCTTTTTTCTTTTTTTTTTTTTTGCGGTACTGGGGATCGAACTCAGGACCCTGCGCTTGTTAGGCAAGCGCTTATTCCACTGAGCTATATCCCCAGCCCAAGAACCACTACCTTTGAGGTACAGGAAGGGAAAGCCAACAGGCGTGGAGTAATAAGGCCCTTAGGAGTTATCTGGCTACTCAGCAAGTTAGCACTCGGGTAGAAATTATCTACATTGTCTCCTCCCAAAAAATCATCCTGGTGTAATGATTTTTATAATCAAAACTATAAAGTATGTCATAGGCACCTGGTTTCTTCCTCATGTTTATACAAATTAATTCCTATGGCACTATTATGAGTCTACTGAACAGATGTGTAAAAAGGTACAGAAGTTAAATAATTCCTCTATTGTCATTCAGAAAAATCAGTACCAAAGTCAAGGCTATCATATATTACTGACTTTGTATCTTAACTGAGTTCTTGGGCTTAGAATCAAGTGCCTAAGTAATGAAATAGGTTTGTCTCTGGCTACAAAGTACAACCACCACAAAGAATAGGGGTCCCCCACAAGTATATCAGGACCTACTAGTACATAAATTTGGTTATCTGTATCTAGCTATCTTTCTCTCTTTCGCTCCCCAGTATTGCTTAGCACAGTCTACAGAGACTCCCAACAGCTATGGAGCAAAGCCAACAGCAGCAGTCTTTCTCATACTTATTGAGGGGCCAGAATGTCAACCAACATTAGATCCTAACATTCTAATGATTGTTGTATTTCAGGGAAATAAAAATTAATTCTCATTTCAAAAACACAAAGACTGGGAGTATAGCTCAGTGGTACAGCACATGCTTAGCAGTTAAGCAAAAGCATAAATGCAGATAAGCCAACTGATTAATGGATAAATCAGAGGTGTCATATTGATATAATTATTTTACTTGGGAATAGAAAAATGAAGTACTGATACATACTACAACATGGCTGAACTTTGAAAATATGCTAAATAAAAGAATTTGGTCATAAAAGACCACACATTATATGACTCAGTTTATATGAAATATCCATAGGTAAATCTACAGAGACAGACGGTAGATGAGTATTTGCTTAGGACTGGGGAAGGGGCAGGTACAATGATGGCCTAGTGCTCATGAGTTCTCTTTAAAAGAATTTAGCAGAAATACTGTCATCATTGCATAAGCAATTCCATGAATAAAAAAAGACTGAATTATATACTTTAAAATGGTCAATTTATAGATGAACTACATCTTAATCTGTTTTGAAAACTTTCTGCACTGTTGCTATCTTTATATTGTCACTAAATTTAAAATGCACTTAAATTAACTACAGTTTAATTATCTGATTATAATGTTGCTAAATTATAATATAAATAATCACAGCAAGAGCTGCAGCTGCAGGGCCGTTAACAACTGCTAACATTAACATTAACAACATGAACAACTGCTCATCTGTTTATGAAGCTTGTAGTGGATTTTCCTTTGAACATAATGAAATACAAATTAATATCACTTTTTAAATC
This sequence comes from Dinomys branickii, assembly GCA_004027595.1. Lineage (NCBI taxonomy): Eukaryota > Metazoa > Chordata > Mammalia > Rodentia > Dinomyidae > Dinomys > Dinomys branickii. The sequence goes on along the minus strand of PVLD010005918.1, from coordinate 43,969 downwards.
ACTTGTATATCTATACTGAGCAACAAATAGGAAATAAAATTTAAAGGTATTTATAATAGTACTATAAAACATTGAAAGTTCAAAATAAATTCAATTAATCATGGGAAAAAATCTATACAACTAATAAATATGTCAATTTGTTTTTGCAAAGAAAATCTAATAAACGAAGGCACATGACATTTTCTTGGAATGGAAGACTATGTTTTAATGATTCTACTACACTGGTATATACGTTCCATGCACTTCCATCACAGCCCTGGTCAGGCTTTCTTTATTTTGTATAAATTAATATGAAAATGCAAAAGGACAAAAATAACTAAGGTCATCTTGAAGTAAACCAACTTTAACACATATCAAGACCTATTATGATATGAGGAAAATTAAAATGGTGTGATAATGGTAGAAAAATAGATCAAAGGAACAAAATGGAGGCCCCTTCACAGACTGACAAATACATATGTATATGGTCAACTAATTTATGACAAAAGTGAAACTTCAGTGCAATGGAGAAAAGATGATTGTCAATAAGTAGTGCTGCGCAATTAATCATCTCTATGCAAAAAATAATTCTGACTCTTACATTATATCCAGATAGACTCCAGATAAATTAAGCATTTCAATGTAAAATATCAGTAAAGCATGTAAAAGAAAATACAGAATGTCTTTGTGAACTGAAAGTAGAGAAATATTTCTTAAGCTACACAAAAAATAATCTCAAGCTCAAAGGATTGATAAAGTGGAACTTCTGTCCATTTAAAGTTATCAAAGCATAAGCCAGGAAGCCACAAAAGAGAAGACTGTATTTGTAATTCATGGGCCAAGTAATTTTTTAAAATAAGTTAGTCCAAATAATTAAAAACTAGGCAAAGGTTTCAACTGATAATTCTCAGAAAAGTGAATTAATACAAAACATATAAAATGGTGTTCAAATTATTAGTCTCCAGGAAAATAAAAATTACAACTGCAAGAGGGCACTATACCATACCTACCAGTAAATCTAAAACCAAAAAAGACAAAGCACTAAATTCTGACAAGAGTGGGGACAAAACCACTAGTAGGTGGAGGGAAGGTAAACAGAAAACCATTTTGAAAATCTTTTGAATACAGTCTACTAAACCTGAAAATATGCATGTCACAGGATGCTAAAAACTTACCCCTACATTTCTCCACAAATACACACAAATATATTTGATAAGAAATATGTGTTAGAACACTCAAGAAGGCATTAACTATAATAATGCCAAAGTGGAAATCACTGAAACCAACAAGAAGAGTAAACGAACAAATTCATATTCATAGAACAGGATACTGCCTGACATCAAGAATGAACAAATTAGACCTATGTGAAGGTAAGAATGAATCTAACATAATATTGAGCAAAGCTGGCACACAAAATGCACACAGATGATTCAAACTTCAAAATCAGGCAAAACCAGCCAGAGCGGTGGTTATTCTAGCAGGAGATGCGGAGACTGGAAGGGAGTAAGAGAAGGCTTCCGAAACGAGGACTCCTGGCAGTGCTGTCTCCTGGTTGAGACATTGCTTCCGTGGGCATGTTCACATTGGGAAATGTCAAGTCATACACTTTTCTCTATCAATCTCAAAATATTTTAAAAAATACTTTAAAAGTTAAACTTCCATCAGCATTTATGCACAGATCACTATTTCAGCCTACAAGAAAGAAGAAACTACTGAATGTGAAGGTGATGCTATGTACATGATGTTCTACTCACCTTTATCCTTTAGTGCAATTTGTTGCTTATGCAGTAACGCCACTTCCTGTCCCAAAGCTTTCTTCTGTCTTTCCAGTTCATTTTGAAGCACCAAAATTTTTAATTGTAGGCATTCACTTTCTTTTTTCTAAATAAATAAAATCACAAGTAAATTTAGGAATATAAAAAGTCATTACTATGAATTATACATTCACAATACTTTAAGTGAAGGATGGTTTAATAGTCATCAAACCTATAGATCTCTTGAGATCTTTGAAGTGACTTTAATTATCAGCTGCTATTATTTTAATGGAAAAATTTAGAAATAAACAACCAACGGTGGACATTAATCTTAATTCTAGCGACAGTCCTGAGAACCCAAAAAAACACTACAAAATATCTCAGGCCCCTTTGCTGGTATCATAATATAAGCTTAGAAATTATTACTAAAAAGAACTGGTGTTCTAAAAAAAGTTGAACAAGAAGTTTCCACAGAATTAGCAATTCCACCCTCAGGTACAAAAAGAATAAAAACATGTGCAACCAAAAACCTGAACACAAATCCTTGAAGCACATTCTTTACAATAGCCAGAAAGTGTAAACAACCAAATGTCCATCAATGGATGAATAAATAGTGGTACATCTATATAAACAAATTTTGTTTTACAACAGAAAGAAACTAAGTACTGATACATATTACAACACAGATGAACCTTGAGAATATTATGCTATGTGAAAGAAGTTAGTTTAAAAAGTACTTATAGTTCTATTTATAAGAAATGTCCATAGGCATATCCATAGAAACAAAAAGTAGATTTCCACTCTCAGTAAGCTGAACCAAGATGCTCTAATACCCAGCCCACTTTAGAAAAGGTCAAGTCAGGCTTTTCACCCCTGCTCAGCAGCAGTTAACAAAGCCTCACACGGGCACCACATGGGAAGCCTGGACTTTTACTACCTACCTGCCAGTACTGAAATAATGTTCTTTCTCCCCAGTGGTATCAGAGGAGCCCTAGTGGAGACAGAACTTTCAGTAATACTCAGCGCAAATTACAACATCCTACTCCCTGTGGCACAAGCAGTGGCCAGGTAGAGAGCAGGAAAGAGGCACACCTACTCCGCCCAGCCCCAAGGTATCAGTGGAGGTCTAGAGGGGAGCTGGAACTCCTATTCCTGGCCAGCATTAACAAATACTCATCCCTCCTCCTCAGGTGTCGAGGCTACACGTGGAATCTGGATTTCTACATCCCCAGGTGGTCATGAAACAGTACTTCCTTTCCCAGTAGAGAAATGCCAGAGGAAGCTAGCTAGACAACAGGCTTAAATGAGATCCAGAGATTCATATCATTACTCCAAAATGTCCAGGTTTCCATCAAAAATTACTCATAACACAAACCAGAAAGATGTCAAAGTAAGAGAAAAAGGAGTATTAGTAGATGCCAACACTGAGATGACAGGCATGCTACAATTATCTGACAAAGACCTGAAGACTGCCATCATAAAAATGCTTCAACAGCATTTCAAACATGCATAAAACACATGAAAGAATAGGAGGCCTGACCAAAGAAACAGAAAGTCTTAGTAAAGATAAAGAAGATATAAAAACCAAATAGAAAATTTAGAACTAAAAATAACTAGAGCAAAAATCTCAGAGAATGAGCTCAAAGGCAGAATGGAAGAGAGAAAAAATAGTCTTAGCTAGAGAACAGAATAGATACTACTCAACAAAGAAAATATACTGAAATCAGACAAAAAGAACAAGACCTCAGAGAACTACAGAACTACACTGAAGGGCGTAAAATCTACTGTTTGTGCCATGACAGTATCCACAAATTGATTCTACTTATCAGAATCAGTTACTATCAACAGACTGATTCTGATTACACAAAACAAAAAATTTTGAATAACCCACACAACTTTGGGACAAAAATAGAAATGATGGAGAGGTGACAGTTTCCAATCTCAAGGTTTACTATTAAAACAGACAATAATAATGAAGACAGTAACATATGGGTAAAAGAATATAAAAACAGATCAATGCAACAAGAAAGTCCATAAATAGGTTCACATAAACATAGTCAAATGATCTCTGACAAAGATACAAAAGCAATGCAGTAAAAAAAAGAACAATCTTTTTTTTTTTTTTTTTTTTTTTTTTTTTTTTTGCGGTACTGGGGATTGAACTCAGGACCCTGCGCTTGCTAGGCAAGCGCTTATTCCACTGAGCTATATCCCCAGCCCCAAAAAGAACAATCTTTAAAACAAACGATGCTGAAATCACTATTCAAACATAGAAAAAAAACCAAATAAATGAATCTAGATATAGATTCTCCCCTTTCATAAAAAATGGCTCCAAGTAGATCACATCTCAATGTAAAATAAAAAATTATACGTCTAGAAGGTAATATAGGAGAAAATCTAGGTGACTTTTTAAGTGTTACACCAAAATCAAGATCCATGAAAAAAGAAATTGTTACTTGGAAGTTCATTAATATGTGAAACATACTAGTAAGAGAATTAAGACAGGCCTGAGATGGTAAAAAAAAACTAACAAGAATTCTAAAACTCAACAATAAGAAAATAAACAACCCAATTAAAAAAATAGAACAAGGATCTGAATAGCTACTTTACCAAAGATATATAGGAAGAAAATAAGCATATGAAAAGATGGTTAACATAATGTCATCAGAGAATTATAAATTAAAACCAAAATAAGACACAACTGCACATCTATTAGAATAAGAAGAATCCCATTCCACAACCCCAAATGCTGTGAGGATATGAATAACTGTGATTCTTATTTGTTGCTAGTGCTAATGTGAAATGGTACCACCAATTCTGAAGATACTGTAGTTTGCAAAAGGTAAAGACAGGCTTACAACGTGATCCAGCAATTGTACTACTAGATATTTACCTGGATCAGTTGAAAACTTATGGCCAAAAACTTACCTACAAATATCTACAGCAAATTTATAACTGCCAAAACTTGGAAGAAAGCAAGAGATACTTCAGTAAATCAACAGATAAACTATGATGAAAAGACATAAATAAACCCAAAATTCGCATTGCTAGGTGAAAAAAGCTTGTCTGAAAAAGTTACATATTGTGATTCCTAGTGGATGGCATTCTGAAGAAAGCAAAAACTAGGAACAGTAAACAGATCCTGCTTGCCAGTGGACAAAGGGAATGGAGAAAGCAAAGAGTAGATGGAAATGAGATTTTTAGGGAAGTGCAACTGTTCTATAATTGTAATGGTGTATATATGTAACAGTGATACATTTGTCAAAATTCATAGAACTGTTTAACAGACTGAAACCTACTATAATGTTTGGACTTTAGTAAATTACAGTTTAGCAGTATTGAATAATCAATTTTAGCACATATACCACACTAGTACAAAATCTTCATAATAGAAGAAATTGGAAGAGAGAGTGATATTATTTGGGAGCTCTATGCTTCCTGTACTATTTTTCTATAAATCTAAAACTATGTTTAAAGAAAGTTTATTTTTTTAAAATCATAGAACTATACACCAAAATGTCAATTTGGGGTTTGGCGTATGCTTAGGATGTGCCTAGCCTCTGTTTACCACGCATGAAGTGATGGGCTCAATCCCAACAAAGATCAAATTTACTGAATGTTTGTTAAGAAAAGAAAATCCCTGACATATTTTAGTTAAAAGATACAATTAAGTTTTAAATAAATCTACTAACTTATTTCTTCATATAAATATTGCCCAGTTAAGTCTATGTCAAACCATAGTTTAAATATTGTTTAAACTCCTTTTATTCTCTAAATATTTTGCTTTAATGTCTCCACATAAAATTTGAAATCTTGCTTTTATAATAAGCATATATGTACATACACACAAAATTACTACATATGAAATGTATATACCCTTTCCTCCTGGTCCTTACAAAATGGTGTCAATTATATATACTTCTTTTTTTTTTTTTTTTGCAGTACTGGGGATCGAACTCAGGACCCTGCGCTTGCTAGGCAAGCGCTTATTCCACTGAGCTATATCCCCAGCCCTTATATATACTTCTAATGACATAAATACTTCTCTGACATAAATCTTGACCTAACAACAATCTGGCTGTACCTAACACATTTTCACCTCCACCCTAAGGTATAAAATAGCTAATTAACATTGTAATAAGGGAAAAGAAACCTCATTCATTAAATAAGTTACTAAGACCTGCAAATGAGCTGGTAGAAAACTTCGAAAGAAAAAAAGTCAGGACTTGGTTTGATTTACAGACAAATAAGCAAATCTGAGAATTGAGTCTGATGTATGATGCTATGTCCCTGTGGAAGCAGTGGGCATGGAAAATAACTTTGGGCACTTGTGCTGAAAGTACTTTGCATTAATAATTTCTCACCCAAAATGCTTTCTTCTTCATCCTTGAAATACTGATTCTAAACAGATGATACAACAATCCATTAAAGACAGTCAAACCAAGAAAATAAGCAGAAAAGAATCATCATTACATTAGGTTTGAAAAGTCTATGAAATATGCCTTTACAAAGAATGTTCCAAACATTTACAAGGTACTTCTAGATAAATGCTTATGAGGGTCATACTTCTAGATCAATCTGAAATTTCTTCTGCCTTTTAGCATTTAGGTCTACTAGAAACAAGGCCACTTTGCCCTGCCAACCCACTGTATAACGGCCAAGAGTCAGTGAGGTTCTAAAAGGTGAAAACAACCCAAGTATCCACCAGCCGATGAATGGATAAGCAAAATGTGTTGTGTACTTGCAACAGAATATGATTCAGCTTTATCAAGGAAGGAAAGTCTGCAATATGCAGTGACATGGATAAGCCCTGAGGACATTGTGATGAGTGAAATAAGGCAGTCATAAAAAGATATATACTATATGGTATCATGTACATGAGATTCTTTAGAGCAGTCAAAATGATAGAGACAGAAAGTAGCATGCGGTTGCCTGAGCTATGGGCGATTTAGTGTTTAATGAGTCTAGGGTTTTAGTTTTATCAGACAAAAAGTTGTGAAAATGGATGGTGACAATGGCTGCATAACACAATGAATGTATTGAACATCACTAAACTGTACATTTTTAAATGCCTGAAGTCATAACTTTTATATTATATGTATATTACAACAAATTGGAGTGGAAAGTCAATGACGCTGCTCATCATGGAAAAAAACCCCTAAAGATACGATATGGGTTTTCTTTAGCAATCCAATGGTGTGATGGGAAACCTACATCATGTATATTACTGAGGAAAAAAGAGGTAAAATCTTAGAAAGTAAATGCCACAAAGGCTAGGTGTTCAATTTCCACAACATATGCAAACTGAATTCTACTTGAGCAGAGAAAGAAAACACAGAAAAAGAAAAACAATTCTTCAGAGAACAATGGGATTTCTGGGTAGGTGGCAAACCTGCTGTATTCCAGGGTACACATTCAAATGAGGAGTTCGTTCTATATTCAAAGAACTAGGGCTATAAATTAATCTAAATAATAAGCTAATACTGGAAGGCATGTGTAGTGTTTGTGCTGTGGTCCATGTGTGGAAACTGGCTGATTTACAGAAATATATCAAGTCATACAAAACCAGGACAGTTGGCTCTCATTTCTGATTAGTACACAAACTCTGCCCAAATGGGATTGAGCTATACTTTCTTTAATGCTTCAAACACAAGTTGCTCAAAGATCATAACATTCTGTATTTTCTAATGGGTTTCTGTGTCCTATCTGTCTATTTACTCCATGTGCAGTTAATATCATACATTTATCTTTAGCGTATCACTTTTAATTGGATTTTAGTGTTTTTATACAGCACTCTTATCAGAAATGAAAAGCACAAATATTTATCTACTTGCAAGCATGCAACATTCCTATTTCTGGATCTTAAACAAAAAAATCAGGGTGATATTAAGCATTCCCTTTAGGATGACAGATTAATTTATACATAACAATAATACAAACATTTTCTCACTGATCACACTGGAGGTAAAATTCTAAGGCAAAGTTCTTAAAACATGGTCCTGTAAATCATGAAGGTACCAAATATAACCACAATAACACTACAATAGGCTATTTAGTCTCATTTCTCAAAAGTATATAGGCAAATATACCAGAGTCTATAAATTTTGCAATATCAAAACAGACTTATTAGGACTTCAGGAGAGATGGTGGAGTGGTAAACATCAACAAATCAACCTCTCAGAGATTTGGAATCCAGACACTGGAATAAAGCAACTTGCACTAAAAAAGAACAAAGGAGATGATATTTACTGCATATAATTTTCTTGTTTTAGGTTTTGTTATGTAACTATAAATCTTGTGCCTGTGGTTAAAGGTGGCAAATTAACAGTTATCACAGTTGTCATTTTGTAGACTGTGCTTGATGCTTCTGTTATTACCGATTGTACTACTGTAACCAAAGTGACACAGTTGTTATAATCAGTGGTTCTTCCTTGTATTCCAATACCAAATTGTCTGGGGCAGGGGTTATAAAAATGCTACTGTCCAATACCAAAGAACTGGGTGCTAGGCTAAACAAGCAGAAACCGGTCATCCATAATAAATTGAAAAGGCAGGATCCTGACACTGACTCAAAGCCAAAAGCCAGCCATACCTAGAACATCTCTGAAAAGTAGTCATTTCCTAAAAACATCTTGATACTAGTAATAAAGCTACCTATCACAAGCAATTTATAAGCATCAATGCAAAAAACAAATTCAAATATTAGAAAATGAGAAAGCCTTGAGCAAGATGCAACTCCAGACCTCCAGCTCACCCAAGACAAATTCAAGGGGCACTGAGGAAGAAGAAATCAAAAGCCATTCAGTTGAACTTTCTGAAATGGTAGCAGTGGAAGTAACAAAGCAGATGGATGAGGCTCTAGAAAAAACCCAATCAGAAATAATTACACAGATTATTATAACTAAGAGATGATGACCATAAAACAAGACATGGTTAGTATTATGGCTTGTGTCCAGATGCCCCTCAAAGCCTCATGCAGTCATAGGGGGTGCTTTTCAGAGGTGGCTGGATCTAGAATGGGTGGTGCTGGGATCAAGGGTGTGTGATTACTAAATCAGTCCAATGATTGGTTTGGCAGAATTCTGACTAGATTAAGGGTGTGAGTGCTGCATCTGCCCCAGGGCAAGTATCTTGCACAAAATATAAGGTACAGAAAGAACGCTAATGTGCTCTTCCTTGATTGCTTGCCCTGGACTATTTCTCCCCCACAATGCCCCTCTACAATGTCACCCTGCCTTGGAGCCAGCCAACTATGAACTAAAACCTCTATAAATTGTGAGCTAAATAAACCTTTCCTCCATTAACTTTAGGTGTCGAGTATTTTGTCTCAGCAACAAGAAAAGTAATTAAGACAGTAAATCTAGGGCAAACACAGATTTAAAAAATACAGGAGCTTAGGAAAGTGATGAAAACCATGAATGCCCAAAATAATAAAGAACTAGACTCCATAAAACAGATTCAAACAGATAGCCAGATAGCCTTTTCTACTAATAGCATATGCAAAAACATCAACCACTCTAAAGACAGAGTATCAGATCTAGAAAAGAGGTTTATGGTTAGCAATCATCAAACGAAAGACTCCTTAAAAATAGCAAGGGACCATGAAAAATCAACCCAACAGCTGATACATGATGATGCAAAGAAGAGTAACATAATCAAAATCGGTGAAAAAAATCAGAATAGCACAAAGGATATAAAAAATATGTTTGTAGAGGTAATAATAGAAAACTTCCTAAGCACAGAAAAAAATTGATATACAGATAAATGAGGCATTTAGGGCCGGAGATATAGCTCAGCGGCACAAGGACCTGCCGACAAACACAAGGTCCTGAGTTTGATTCCCAGTAACAACAACAAAAAAAAGTAGAGTATGTTGTCTCTCAGGCTCCAGGACTGCTGCTTTTCATGTAGTTTGATGCTATGGGTTCATATATTTTTCATATATGCAAGCAGTATGGAGTCTCTCTTGGTGCTCATATTAGTAGTTTAGGGTGAGTCCTGAAGCCCATTGACTCAGTCTGTTGTTGTCAGGATCACATGAATGCTTGGGCCACCAAGACTCACGTTGTTCGGAGAGGGAGTTCAGGGTGAGAGCTGAAGCCTGGTAATTCAGCTCATGCTTTCTGTTTTGTTTTGGAGTGAGAAGGCCGTGGGGCCATGTAGCCTGTCTCCATCTGCAGCTCACTCTTTCTGTTGAGCTCCAGCTTCCATATATTTTTCGACTGGATCCCTGGGAATTACTGTGGGTCCTGGGGTTGCTTCCATTGCTTTCTGCTACTCTTTGCTTGTATTTGCCTGCACAGTGGAGAAGTCTGGGGCCATATCCTCGGGGCAGGTGTAGAGCTGGGTGTAGTGGGCTGCTCATTGGTTGCCTTGACTCCAGCCTGCCTCAGGGCATTGAATAGAGAGATTTCCACAAAGTGGGCAATCTGCTTCACTGGCCTTTGTATCCTGCTATCTTTGCACTGGATTTGACCATTCCTTCTGACCACCACTGTTTCCTTTCCAGGCTGTGCTTTCTCCTCTCCGGTTTTAGACCAGCACTCAGGACTTTGCTCACCTCTGGCCACAGCAAGGGGCAGTGTGACAATAATAGAGAACCAAGACACCCACAGTGCCGTTTTTCTGTAGTTCTGGGCTTCATGAGGCTTCAGCCTGGTGCTGCTTTCTAGCAAGCCTCGGTCCTCCAGCCCATTACTGCTCTACACAGCAGACCCAAGAAAATCCTCCAATTCCTTCGGAGAACTAATAACTAAACTCAGTACACACCCTGGACTACCACAGTGAGCACAGGTGGAGGAGACCTCATGGTACTTGTGCCTAGCCTCGTAAGTGCACCCAGTGCCCAATGAGATCGAGAGGTGAAATAAGACAAAGACATGCAACTAGGGTGTAGACCCGCCTCTCTAGCTGGGTGGGGATAGTCTCCAAAGTGTCATAGGAGACCTGCAGGGGGACACAAGGGAGGGACCTCCCTTCAGGTTACATGAGAGCCCTGAGGACCTAGACTGGGCATTCGGAAGAATGGTGTAGAGGTTCGGTATGGGAGTCTGGGGGACCAGACCGTGAGCTCAGATCGGCCCCAGGAGATGGCCCCGAGAACAGGATGTGCCCCCGACCCCCACCGGGGCAAGCCACCAGCGCTCTGTGCCCTGGCCCCCAACAGGGCATATGCCCGGTGCTCTACGCCCCTAGCCCCTGGTACTCTGCTCCCCTGGCCCCAGTGGGGTGAGCCCTGGTGCTCCATGCCCCCCATGGGGCATACACCTGGCGCTCTGCGCCCCCAGCGGGGCATGCCCCTGGTGCTCAGTGCCCCCAGTACCCAGTGGGGCGAGCCACCAGCACTCTGCGCTCCCGGCCCACGGCGGGGCGAGCCACCAGTGCTCCGCGCCTCCGGCCCATGCCCCCAGCCTCTGATGGGGCGTGCCCCTGGCGGGGTGAGCCACAGGCCCCGGTGGGGTGTGCCTGGTGCGGGACAGCTATGAAGACTCGCCTGAGCCTACAGATGCGGATGCACCATCACAGCCTGGCGTGTATCCCTGCGTATTCGACTGGGCACCCGATGGCAATGAGGGCTTGCCAAAGGGTGATTCTCCACCGCCTGCCATGGCAATTTGTGTACATCCATGAATTATACAGCATAATTAGAAGCAGCCAAGTCTCAAAAGTGAGAGCATGAGGGAGTAAATAAACCAAAAATGCACAGTTATTACCAGTGGGAAGACCATTGATAAGGTGGTAGAATAACGGAGACGAAGTGGAGAAAAATGATTAACTGAACGAGCCATTATCTATGTAACAGAGCAACAAAGGCGAAGATAACATTCTGTAATACAGCATCCAGTGTTAACCCCCTACTATTTTCTCTGTAATTTGGTATTTCCTTCACTGTTTCTGCGTTAACAAATGCAAAGATAACACTATGTAAGACAACACCCAGTGATGATTCCCTACTATCTCCACTGTAAATCAGTATTTCCTTTATTGTTTTTGTTTTAACAAATGCAAAGATAACATTACGTTATACAACAACCAATACCAATTCCCTATTATCTTCTCTATAATTTGGTATTTTCTATATAGTTTTTGTGTTATTCTGGTTACTTTTGTCTTTAAAAAAAGTTAAAAATTAAAAAAATAAAAAAGTGTTATAATGAGGCATACAGAATTCCAATCAGCTATGATCAGAAAAAAACTACATCAGCACATATGATAGTCAAGATTCCAGAAACTGAACACAAGAACAGAATGTTAAAAGCTATTAGAGAAAAGAAACAAATCACCTATAAAGAAAATCCCATCAGAACCACAGCAGACTTTTCAACACAAATCCTGAAGTCAGTGAGAGCTAGGAATGAAGTATTTAAAGCTCTAAAAGAAAACCTTCAACCAAGACTGATGGAGAAATAAGACACTTCTATGACAAAGAGCATCTGAAGAAATTCAAGACCACCAAGGCAGCACTCCAAAAAGTTCTGAAGGGTATTCCAGAAAAACACAATGGAATACACATATAAAACAAGCATTAATGAATATGAAAACTCAGATAAGCATTAATTGTAATGGTGGATCCTCAATATCTCACTGTAATAAATAGATAAATCAACCAGACAAAAAAAATCAACACTGAAATATCAGAGCTGAATCAAACCTTTGAACAGATGGACACTGTAGATATCTACAGTGTTCCAGCCAACACATTCTTCTCAGCTGCATATGAGAATTTCTCCAAAATAGACCAGGTCCTACCTCAAAGAACATGCTTAAGTAAATGCAAAGCAATTGAAATTATCCCGCACATATTATGAGATGATAGTGAAATGAAACTGGAAATCAATGGCAAAAACGCCACAAAAACTGCACAAACACATGGAATTTAAATGACACCCTCTGAACAACCTGTGAGTTACACATAAAATTGAAAAAGAAATTAGATAGTTTCTAAAATTAAAGGATAATGCAAATAGGACTTACTGGAACTTATAGGATACAATGAAAACAGTCCCATGAAGGAAATTTATAGCAGTGAATTACAAAAACAGAGCAAGTTCAAATAAATAATCTAATGTTGAACCTCAAACTTCTACAAAAAGAACAGGTCAAATCCAAAGCACATATGAGAGAAGAAATTATAAAGATCAGTGCAGAAATTAATGTAATTGAGATTTTAAAAAGAAAATGAATCAAAGAGCTGGTTCTTTCAAAAATTAAACTGACAAACCCTTCACCACCTCATCAAATGCAGGAAAGAAAAGACTCAAATCCACGCAAAGAGGAATGAAAAGGGAGAAATTACAATGGATCCTGAAGAAATCCAGAAGGTCATCCACACCTACTTTGAGAACCCTTCATAAGAAGGAAAACGCACAACAAATGGGCTGATTCCTAGATACACAAATTCAAACTACAGTGACAACCCGTATCACTCTAGAAGAACAGCTATCATCAAGAAACAAACCAATAGCCAACAAACAGCAGTGGGGAAAAAGAAATCCCTCCCCACTTGTGGTGAGAGTATAAATTGGTATAATCACTATGGAAAGTAGTATGGAGATTCCTTAAAAACTGAAACTAGAGATTCCATTTGACCCAGCTATTCTTCTTCTTGGTATCTTCCCAAAAGAGTTAAAAGCATCACACCATAGTGATATATGCGCACCCACGTTTACAGGAGCACAATCTGTAACAGCTAAATCTTGGGGAAAGCCCATATGCTCATCAACAGACGAATGGACAAAGAAAATGTAGTATTAATATACAATGGAGTACTACTCTGTCACAAAGAAAGATAAACTAAAGACATTTTTAGGTAAATGGATGCACCCTGACTCCAAGTAAAATAAATCATATACACATGTTTAAATATTACCTTGTATACTCTGCAAGAAAATGAAAAGGTAAATAAAGACCAAAATGGATGATAGATATTGGGAAGTAGGAAGAAAATGTTCAAATGGGAAGGGGAACACGAGAGGGGAAAAGAAAAGGAAAGGAAAGGAAAAGAAGAAAAAGAGTTGAAGAAAAAAACTGAAAACAAAGCTTTTGTAGATGCAGAGGAGAAGAAGGGCTGAAAGTAAGGGAAAGCAGTGGGGGAAAAAAGAAGAATCAAGATATATTATGTACAGGTACAAATTCCCTAGGATGAAGGTAATCATTGTGTGTATCAAAAGTGTATCCATAAAATTAATTTTTAAAAAAGACATTGTAGACATAGACGTGAAAACTGAGGTACCATTTATTAAGCTGGACATCAGCTCAACAGAAGTTAAATACATAGAAAATTAAAACAGTACAACTCAAAATGTTTTCTAGAAAAATACTTATTTTTCATAAAATATATATATATATATTTCCTCCCTCCCTCCCTTCCTTCCTTCCTTCCTTCCTTCCTTCCTTCCTTCCAGGCCAGCGCATTAAAGAAACTTTTCTTTGAGACAGTGTCTTGCTACATTGCCCAGGCTGAGCTTAAAAATGTGATCTGTCTGCCTTAGCCTCCAATAGTGCTGGGATCCAGGACTAAAAATATATTCTTATATTGCTATGATGGATTTATTAGTGCTACTTTAAAATGATTTGGTAAATTAATATATTTAATTTCTCAGATTTAATTTATAGAAGAGTAAACACCAATACCATACCCCAGAGTATGAAGGAGCCCCAGGGTGCTACAGTCTTCAACTATAGTAATTTTTTTCTCAAAACCAAGAAAGAAAAATCAACCTAAAAAAAGATTTAGAACTATAGAAGTTGCTCTTTTAAAAGTTAACAAATAACTTTTTATTTGTTTTGTAAACTCACTAGGCAGCGCAGACTGGTTTTGAACTCACTACATAGTCCAGGGTGGCTTTAAACTCGATATCCTGCTGGCTGGACCTCCCAGATGCTGGGATTACTGGTATGGGCCACCACACTCAGCTAACAACTGCCAAATGCCGTTTGTGACTAGGTACGGTGGCACATCACAGCACTAGTGCTCTAATCATAGCACTCTGGAAAGTTGAGACAGGAAGATCACAAATTCAAGCCCAGCCTGGGCAACTAAGCAAGAGCCTGTCTTAAAATAAAAAAGGCCTAGAAATGTAGCTCCCTGTAAGGCCCTAGGTTCGATCCTCAGAGCCATACTCCCATACACAGAAGACAGAGACAATTTCTATGTTATTTCTATTGCACATCTATCTAATCAACCCTTAAAGCAGGAAAAGATTGCCTTAGAAAATATTTCTTCTAATTCCTTAATTTCAAAGATTCAGGGCCCTATCAGGCTTAGAACCCAGGTTTAGTTAGATTAGAAAGTAATAAAATGTGTAGGTGTTCTGCTGCTGGTATGACAACAAGCACCTAACAAACTTCCAATAAATAACAGATAAAAACTCAGGATAAAACACAAGAAACTATTACATGAAGGTTCTAGTGAATGATCAATAGTAGGTATATTTTGCTCAGGAGTCAAAAATTGGTACAAGCAACAATAAACTGTAAATTTTTGCTTTTCTGTAATTTTGCCCTCAGGGTGGCCACAAATTCCATCAGCCAATTGTCCTTCCAGCTGCAGAACTAGGTGAAGACCATTCAGACGGGGAGAAAAGACACATCTTTACTTTAACCAGTATAGTAACGTTTATGTTAAATGGATCCTACATCTCGATATAAAGTCCAAAACTATGAAAATGCTAGAACAAAACAGCACAGAAAATTCCTGTGACCTTAGTTAGGCAAATGTTTCTCATGAGAACACAAAAATAAAATGGAATGCAATAAATAAATAAATAATAAAAATTTTAAAATACTCTGAATTTCACTCAACCCAACTTCTGTTCGTTAATAACACTATTAAGAAACTTAAAAAGCAAGTCATGAACTGAAAGAACGTATTCAAACACATCTATCAGACAAAGAACTTGTATACAGAAAAAAGTATAACACACATACTCTCAGAGCCCCAAAATATGAAGCCAAAAATCTCAAGAAATGAGATTACAGGCATGCCTGTAATTCTAGTTACTCAAGAGTTCTAGTTGCTGAGGCAGGAAGATCACAAGTTTGAGGCCAGCATGGGCAACACACCAAGACCCTGTCCAAAATTTTAGAAAGTAGTCCAGTGGTAGAATGTCCTCAGTTCAGTCCCTGGTACTGGGGTTGGGAAACAGGGAAGAGGACTCTGAACTACTTTATACACAAACCAAGACTGAACAAACTAATTATAACAGGAGTCAGGTTTCTCACCATCAGAAAAGGACACTATGAATAAACAAATGAGTTGAAAGGCTAGAGTGAAGCTGTGGTATTAGAGTTGAAAACATTAATATGAATTCATATTTATTAATATATATACATACTTATATAGAGATAGCTCTGTCCACTAAGAATGTCTGGCAACAGTTATTACTCAGTGGCAACAAGCACATTCAGTGCCTAGATCTTGTTTCCAAATCCCACTATCTAATGAAGAAAATACTGTTCATTGGCGAGATGGCTGATTCTCAGGGCAATATGGGAAAAATATAAGACAAGGCCAGATTATATCATGTCCAAGAAGAAGGAAATAAAGAGATGGGGCATATCAAAACACAGAAGAAAAACTTCAAAAATATTTTGGTAACTAAATCCCAAGTTGAGCAAGAAAATAAATACCATAGTACTAGATTATAACCCAAAGTATACAAGCCCATACTGCAAATAAACTGAATATGTAAGTAAATGGAAGGAAACTCTTCTTTGCATATTCCTATAAATTTAGGACAGTTCATTTTTTTAATGGACAAAAATATCTTAACTGGCATTTCTTAAAAGATACACAACTGACCAATAAGATGTGAAAAATATGCATCAGATCAGTGCAATGTTATTATTAATTATTATAAACATATACTAAGAAAAGCAACACAAAGAAATACCGTTTAGAATAGAAACCTGGAAACACAACATAACCATTAGAATGCCTTTTTTTTTCAGTACTGAGACCTGAATACAGGGTCTTTGCACTGAGTTACCTCCCCACCTTCCCATCTCTTTTTTCATTTTTTGAGACAGGATCTCCTTAAGTTGCTAAATTCGTCAATTTACAATCCTCCTTCCTTAGCCTTCTAGAGTGCTGGGATTACAGATACATGCCATGACACCCAGATAAAGACCCATCTCATAGATGAAATGCACAAATCTTTGAAAGACACAAGTTACCAGCATGCCCAAGAAACACTACTAATGCAGTTGAATTTCTAAGTTCAAAATCTTTAAAATTTCAGGCCCAGATGGCTTTGATGATAAAATCTTACCAAACAGTTAAGAAACAATTCTTATAGAAAACAGAAAAGGAAGAAATGCTTCCCAAGAGTGAGATGAGGCCAACATCATCCTGACAACAAAACCAAAAAGATTATAACAAAACAGACCAATATTCTTCATGTATATGCAAAAATACTTCAAAAATTTTAACAAATTGAATCCAGTAATGTGCATAAAAAGAATAATGCTTCATGACTAAAGGGTTTTCCTCAGGAATGTAAAGTGGGGGTGACATTCAAACATTAACTAACATATTTCAGCATAACATTAGAGGAAAAGAAACAGTGTACAGTTATGCTAGGGAAGGTATTTAACAAAATCTAAAACATGTAAGTAAAAATTTAAGATGACAGCAGCAGAAATTTCTTAAATATGGTTAAATGCTAAAAAATGTTGGGCAATGATAGTGTGACAAAGTGCCAAATCTTTGCATATAATCAAATATAAACCCTATTTTTTATATGAGAGTTAATTACTTACAAGTAACAAGGTCTTTGAAAGTAATCTGATTTATTCCAATATCTAATATGCCTTCTCATTGTATACTTACTAAGGCAAAAATTTAAAAACAATTCTTCTATACTGAAAATGCTTGGGTTAGAGTACTTGGCCTTGGACTGATTTAAAAAGGGAATCAGAAAAAAAAAATAGAACTTTCTAATATGTTATGGATAAACCTTAAAGTGACTAATTAGTATATGGATGGCATTATTTCCTGAGAGAAAGCAAGTAAATGACATGCTCTCTTTATCAAATCATTATGGGAAAGCTGATTCCCCTCTTCAAATCTCAACTTTCCTGTCTTATATAAGAAGACATTATGCTAACTAGACTCATTCTTAAATTCAACATATATTTACTGAGCACTTACTATGAGTTCAAGACTTTGCTAAATCCTGGGAATAAAGCAATGAGGGAGAGGGAGAGGTGCCAAAGTCCCTCCTTCATAGTTTAGAGAGACAGAAAAATAAAATAAATACATGCTATGTACATAAAATACATATCATGTTAAATGATGTGGGAGTTAGCGTGGAGTTTCAGTTTAATTGGCTTTGGAATCTGACCAGGGGATTGGTTGGGACGCACTTCCAGGTGTACCTGGGAAGCCAGGTGTACCCGATAACCTCGGGGTATATGTCTGGCCCTGCATTTCTTTCACTCTGATACTCTCCTTCTGCTCTGCTTCCTAACCGCCATGAACTAAGCATCTTTACTCAGCTATGCCCCCACACCATGATTTTTATGCCTTGGAGCCAGCGCACTATAGACTGAAATTGGGAGCCAAATTAAACATCCCCTTTAAGCCGTGGGAACTGAGTGTTGTGTCCAGCAATAGGACAGCTGATTAGTACAACTGGTGTTATGGAATAGGTCTGAAATGTTCCCTAAAGATCCATGTCCTAAAGTCAAAGGGTTGGTCACCTGCAGTGGCACTCCTGGAGGTGGAGGAGCTTTCAGCAGGTAGGGCCTAGGAGAAGGAATTACACCTCTAGGTCATGCCCTTGGAGGGAATGTTGCACCTCGCCTAACTTCCTTCATCTCTTTTTCTCCCCATCCATGCTTCCCCACCTTCCTGGCCACCAGGACTAAGCTCTCTACCATGTGCTCCCCACCGTGATATCTGCCTTTCCACAACCCAAAGCAATAGGGCCAAGCAACCACGACCTGAAAGCTCTGAAACTGTGAGTCAAAATAAATCTTTCCTCTTTTTAAAGTTGTTTATTTCAGGTATTTCATCACAGTGCTGGAAAGCTAACACAAATGGCAATAAATACTAAGGAGAAAAATTAAAGAGGAGAGGGAAGAGAATGTATTACGCGTGGTTTTCAACAGGGTTATTAGGAAACGAGAAGATTTCTAGGTTCACCTTCAGTTCAAAACCCCAGTGATTTTCTTCTGTGTTGACTGTGCAACATAAACACATATAGTGAACGTCTGGACTTGACCTCTTTAAACTCATACATGCAATCACCTTACTTTGTGTGTCACCACTTACATTTTAGAAAAACAGGATTAAACATACATTTTTCCATACTGAGACAAAGCATATGCTGTCACATAATGAAACAAGTAATTTCCCAAACTTGCCTTGGGAGAGGAAAATAAGAAAAATAAAACCTAACAATCTCTCCCCGGATAAATGTTCTAAAAAGGCAGCATTTCTGTGCACTACAGAAAGGATTAAACTTTGTGTTTTTTTTCCCCTTTCAATGTATTTATGGCTTGGAATTTAGGCCTTTATGGTACTAAGTTACAATGGGTGGTTTAACAATTTTAAAAATGCAAGGTTTTTCCATAGACAAAGAAAGCCATGTGAATAAAAGAATTATTGCTGTACTTAACTGCAGCTACCAGATTCTATATGCCCAATAGGTGCCAGGTACAGGACTATTTTATGTTAGGTCAAACTATATGAAATTGCCATTTGTAGGCTAAAATCAGAACTAAAATTTATACAGTTTGAACTAATATATTAATTTCAAATTCCATGAGAAAGAAACCTCTGTAGGTTAACTGCATTGCTGCTTTTCTATATTTCTTAAATTATGTTTAATAAATCCTTTTCTTTTGTTTGTAGATGTAGAGGCCTTCTGCCAAGTCGATAATAATTTGTAGCACAAGTTAAAGATATTCACGGCCATGTGTCTTTACAAAAATTCAATTTATTAGTCACATTCACTATTCTACATACAAAGACAGAAGCTTCATTCCAAAATGGATACATTTTTTTCTTTACTAGGAAGAATATAATGTAACCCTACATTATATTAGTATCTTAAATATGGTATTTCCTTTAATGTTTATGTGTTAACTAATGTGAAGATAACATTATGTAATACAGCATCCAGTGCTAATTCCCTATTATAATCTGTATAATTTTGTATTTTCAGTATTGTTTATGGCTTATTCTGGTTCATACGTCTCCATTCTTTTGTCTGTAAAATACAAAAAGTCTTAAATATGTTTGTTTGGCTTGGGATTTCTATTTCTTTAGAAATAACTCATGAAAAGACTATTTCCCCAAAGAGAACACTGTCTACAAACTAGCCTATTATGCTCAATTCAAATAATTTTTTAACTCAACTTTTAAAAGTAGATTAGTCCCTACAGTTTATTTTTTTCTCCTGACAGCTATTTTTCATTCACTACACAGTTCATGTTTAGAATTCACATATATAAGACAGTAATAAAACAGCCTGTTAATTATCTTCTAAGTAACTTTATGTAATCTAGAGTTTCATCTAACAGAACAAGGCAGGTACTTTGTATGTTACTCTACCAGCAGAGGAAAGGTTATTTCCAAAATTCAAATTTCACAAGGTCTTTTAGTGAAACATTAAGAAAAATAGTAACAATAACAACTACCTAAATTTTTTGGAAAAAAAAGAATTCAAAAAGAAAATGATAATCCCTTTAAGAAAATAAGAAGTTTGAACAGATAAATATATAAAAACCTACCAGTTCATTGCTTGTAGATTTGAGTCTTAGTTTTTCTTCAATTTCTTTTCCAATTTTCTGAACAGTTACCTGAGTCTGTTTAATTGCACACTGGGCTCTATGAAGCCTGAAAATACAAGTTGTAGAAAAACTTAAATAAGTTAAACACAGAGGCACAGATATGAATGATACATCTTCTAAGGTAGACAGAATTACTAATGTACCCAAAATGATTATTTCTTAGTTCATATTTACAATGAAATATCAGTAATTACAGTAAATCCTAAAACAATGACATTCTAAAACACCCTTTCTATACCTAACTGCCTGCTAGCTTCTGATATATTGACACCTAGAATGAAGAACTCACAAGAGTCTGAAAGAGGCCCTAGAAAATAATCTGGTCAAATACTACTATTCTACAAATGTAGAAAATGAGAAGTAGAGAAATTAAATAGATTTCCAGTTACAAGGAAAGTACTTGTTATCTAGGCTGACAATGATATATAGGTATTTACAAAGAAAAAACAATTCACAATCATTCCAGTTAAGCAACCTGAATCAAAGCACTTAGAACGCTAAAAGTGATTCTTTTAAAATGATATAAAAGACAAAGTAATAGTGCTGAAACACTGGGTAAAGTGTCTAAACAGTTACTATATTCTTAGTGTGAACTCTTCAATGAACACTGAAAAACATGAACAGCTACTTTTCTTTTTTTCTTCAGTCATGGTTTTGTGTTTTTGTGTGTGTCTTTAAATATAGTGCATATATTGCCATATCAAAATAGTCAAACTGTCTTTATTTATAGATTATTGTCATGTGGAGAATTTTCAGAAATCTATAAAACGACCATGTACCAGAACTAATAAGTGGATTTAACAAGGTCATAGGATATAAAATCAATACACAAATAAATCAATTATATTTCTATATACAATATTAGCCATAAAAATTAGGATATGAAATTTTTAAAACAACACTTTTACAATTGTATCTGAAAACAAAATCCATACATGGGAATAAAATGAACAAAAGACTGCAAGACCCAATGCTGAAATTACAAAACATTGCCAAGATTTTAAAAAGCTAAATAAATGGAAAAATATATCACATGCATGGATTGGGGGGATTCAGTAATATGCCAGTTTTTCTCAAATGCATCAAGAGCTGCATAAACCCAATCAAAATCCTAACAGGCTTTATTTATTTGTAGAATTTAAGAAGCTGATACCAAGCCCTCACTGACATGATTTAGTGAAGAGTAAAGAATCTGTCACTGATAAACCAACAGACATCTGTCAGGCTTCAAGGCTTCCTACAAAGTTACATAATCAAAATAATAAGGGACTGCCTTAAGAATTTAAAAAAAATAGATCAAACAGGAGATCAAACTACTCTCAGCTACTCAGCAGGCTAAAGGAAGATGACTTAAATATAGAGGTCAAAGCCAGCTTGGACAAAGAAGTGAGATCCCCATCTCATAAATCAATCAATGAAACAGAAACAGATCAAAAGAACCAATCAAGAGTGTATTACTAGATCTCTCTATATATGGCAAACATTTTAACATAGGAACTGAAGCAGATTAGTAAAGAAAACAAGTTTTTTAAACGAAGTATGGAAATGTTGAATAAACCTGGGGGCAGGATTTTGTTCTATACCTCACAACACACACACACACACACACACACACACCCACACACCCAGGAAGATCACAGTAAATATGGAAGCAAAAATCATAAAAGTTTTAGGAGAAAATACAGGAGAATCTCTTATAATCTTGCAAAAGGCAAAAATTTATCTGAGAAAACATAAAAAAGAACTCATCATAAAATTTTAAGTAGACAATTAGACTTTACCAAAATTGTGTCTGATCATTTAAACATCTCATTAAGAAAATGAAAAGTGGGCTGGGGATATAGCTCAGTGGAATAAGTGCTTGCCTGGCAAGCACAAGGTCCTGAGTTTGATCCCTAGTTCCGCAAAAAAAAAAAAAAAAAAAAAAGAAAAGACAGTCCACAGATTGTAGAAAATATTTGCAAATCATCTACCTGACAAAGTACTGTCTGAAGTATATTAAAAAGTCTCATATATCAGTAACAAAATGAAAATGAATAGAACAGGGTAAGTATTTCATAAAAGAAGCACTAAAATAACCAATAAGCATAGAAAAATGTGTTTGACATCTTAGTCATCAAGCAAATGCAAATTTAAATCATAATACGATACCATTTCACATAGGTTAGACAAGCTAAAATTAAAATGACAATGCTAAATGCTGACAAGGTTGTGGAGCAACTGGAACTTACAGCAATGAAAAGTAACGTAATACTGACACACAGAAGAAAATACAGATGAATCTAAAAAACGCACTGGCTGGGGATATAGCTCAGTGGAATAAGCGCTTGCCTAGCAAGCGCAGGGTCCTGAGTTCGATCCCCAGTACCGCAAAAAAAAAAAAAAAAAAAAAAAAAAAAAAAAAAAAAATAATAATAATGACTTAAAAAACGCACTAAGTGGGGAAAAAAGCAGAAACAAAAAAAGTATACCTTGTATGATTCCCTTTATACAAAGTTCAAGTACAGAAATTCTGTATCATTTTTATTGTTTTTGTGTTGTTTTATTTTTGTCCTGGTTTTTGTTATTTTCTTTTTCTCTTTAAAATAAAAAAAAAAATCTATGCTGACACATCAAGAGGGACTAGTTGCCTATGTGAGATGGGAGCTAAATAATAGAGAACAGATGGAACAAAGGAACTGAGATGATGGAGATGTCCTGTCTTGACTGGGTTAGGGGTTACACTAAAACTCACTGACTTTACACTTACGATCTGCATATTTCACTTTATGTAAATTTTATTTTTATTTTTAAAAAATGGGTATCAATCCTAACCTGGAAGTCATCATATACTGTATAGGAGAGGTCCATTTTATTAAGGATTTGATGACACCAATACCTGTGCCAATATTACTATGACATAACACACTAAAAATATTACCTGCCATATTCTGTACTTTTGGAAGTTGCTTGATAGTTATTGAGGATTTCTTAAGTTGTCTAAAAGGGGCCAACTCTTACTTATAGCTATTTTGCTCATGAGATCATTAATTCAACAACTTCCTCAGGACTCACAGGAATTCACTAGGAAAGATTATATTCCAGTGCTAGTGCCTCTTGCTCTGGGTGTGCATGTGTATTTTATCTGCTGTGATACTAACAATCTCTTTCAAAGGCATCATTAAAAAAAATTTAAAGTATGGGGCCTTTTGCAATATGGTCCTAGCCTCATTTCCTGATATTCCTTTTGTGTGTATGTGTTGCTAGGGATTGAATCCAGGGCCTCACACAGCCTAGACAAGCGCTCGAGCACTAAGTTACATACACAATCCTTTTCAATTGTTGAAACAGTCGCACTAAGTTGCTCAGGTTTGGTTGCAAAACTTGAGTTTGGTCTCAAACTTGCAATCTTCCTGTCTCAGCCCCATGAAGGATTACTGGTGTGCATCACCACATCCAGCCTCTGGATATATTTTCCTGTGTACTCTGAACTCCAGCAATATTGAACTACTGGCAACTGTCCAAACATACGCTATTTCCTGTTTCTGCACCTGTGTCGGAACTGTTATGCCTGCCTATTAGTTCACCTAGCTCTTAACAGGTAAGTAAATTCCTAGCTCATTAAGACGAAGCTCAATCATAGCCACTTCTACAAAATCCTTTCCTGCCTATCCCAGACAAGGTGGAGGCATTCTTTCCCTCTGTGGTTATGATACAACAAATAGTATTATAAAACCACATTTTATAGCAACTATGTCTATTTCCTTAAAGATCTGAGAAAAAAAAAACCCAAGAATTTCATCTTCTCATATATATTCTAAATGTTCAGTACAGAAATCTGCACAAAGGAGGCACTCAAATTGTATTTGCTGCTAAATGTCTAATGTCTAAGAGTACAGCCCAGAGATTTGGTATTTTCTATTGATACAGGAGGAGAGTAACTTAGAGATCAGTGTGTTTTTTTACATTTATAACTTCATTCAGGTAAGGAAATAAGCAATTTTTACTAAAAAGTGTAAGTATTATCAACCTATAGAAAAAATCAACAAAATAAGCCTGTTACTTTAAAATGAAGAAAGTACTGCCTAAAACTTTGCTTGTACTATGCAAACAACCTTGTCAAATGGTAAAGACTTTAAAAATAAAAATGATTCATGACCATAATTAATGTATGACTTCAACTATTTGGCTCTCACTGCCCCAGACGCTTTCTGATCTTACCTTAGGGGCTTAAAACACACAGACAGAGTCACATTTCCTCCAATCTTCTGTGTTAACCAAGTAGACTTTCAGAGCTCCTGCTATATCAAGATAGAGCTAATAAGCCCCCCTTTCAAATCCAACAGAAGAATAAAAGTTTAAAGTATTTAGGCTTTTAAAAATAAGGGGGTGGGGAGACATCCTGATTCCCCTGGGAATAAGGAGGTGAAGGACTGACAAGAAAAGAAACAACTGCTTTACCTCCAACTGGTTAGCTAGTTTTGGAGAAAAGAAATATATACCATCTAGTTATCTGGGTGACTGATCAGTATGAACACTAATACTTCCTACCTGAAATAAAATGCATCATCATAAGCACTGGAGAGAAGAGATCAAGCAGCTACCTGATTAGGTATTGTGGTGGTAGCAAATAGATGCACCGTACTACTTAATATGATTTGACATAGCAATAAATTAAAACTGGGCTTCATAAAAGCTCTTTGAGGTTCAATATTACTGTGAATATACAGACACACTAAATAAAAGGTATTATGTGAAATAAAAATTACCATAATTTCAGTAAAGAAGGTAGAAGATAGTTTTTGTCTACTTAACATTGATAATATGACATCTGGAATGCTGCTTTCAAGTTTAAAATGGACAATGACAAGTCAGAACTTCTCTAGAAAAATAGTGATGGATAGTTTCTCACGGCTCAGGGAGAGATAAAAAGGGAGAAGTAAATAAAGGATGGGAGTCTGCTGAGACAAATGTACACCTTATCATATGGCTTTCCATATGAAGGAGTTAAGGATTTTTATCTTGAAGGCATTAGGAAAGCATTAAAATTTTTAAGCCAAAAAGATTTAATTACACCTACTCTTCACAAAGCTCTTTCTTCTTGTAATGAGGTGAATGGAACACAGAGAAAATAGGCTACAACCAGAAATGCTGGTATAAGATTATTCCAACAGTGGAAGCAACAAATGGGACTGTTCTAAAGTAAAAGTGACAGGAGAGATGGTACAGATTTGAAAAGAGAGGGAGAGTAGAGATAAAGATTGATGCCTAAAAACAAATTAGCAACTGCTATGGTTTGGAAACAGTTTAATTTTACTCCCCTCCGAAGAGTTTGTTCTCCAGGTGGCAGTATTGAGAGGAGGTAGAATTTTAAGAGATGGAGTATAGTAGGGGATCCTTGGGTCACTGGGGGTGTGAGCACATTAGATAGTTCTTAACCAGCCCCTTGGGTTCTCCTCCAGAGAGGGCTATTAGGAAAGGAGTAAAACTGGCCCCACCCAAACTGCTCCAGGTTTCAGATGTTATCTTTCCTCTCACGTGCACTCTCCCCCAAAGCCATGGGGCCTTCACCACAGCCTGAACTGTATCATCTAGACTTTGAGCCTCCAGACTGTGAGATAAATAAATAATTTTACCTCATAACAAGCCTATGTCAGTAGCTCATTAGTGACAACAAGCTCACTAATACAGCAATATCAAGACAAAAGAGAAGACATCACTACAGATCCTACAGATATTTAAAGGGAACTAAGGAGACATTATGAATAACTCTATAGCAATTAATTTAACTTAGTTGGAACAGTTAAATTGCTTTAAAAACCACAAGTTTTCAAAGCAAAAGTAAAAATACGAAAATAATTACCTGTTGAATTTATAATAAAAAACTTCTCACATAGAATACTCTACGCTCAGATGGCTTTTCTTATAAAATTTTAGTTTTAAAAATACTTTAAAGAGAGAACACTTTAATTTGTTTTATGAGGCAGGCACAACACTAAAACCAAAACATGACAAGAACATTACAAGAAAGAAATATTACAGACCAATACCACACATGAACATAAATGTAAAAATCATTTACAAAATGTTATATCAGCACTACAATCTTTAAACTTGTCTTTTTAAACAGCTAATACATCTTGATTGAGTTCATCTAAATAAACCAAGGCTGGTAAAACAATTCAAGTTCAATCAATAACAGAATGAAAGAGAAAAATTGTAGGATTATCTTAAAAGATATAAAAACTTCTCTGGTAAAATAAGAATGCCTGTTAATGATTAAAAAGAAAAAATTACCAATAAACTAGGGGAAAAGTGAAGGTTCCTTAGTCTGACTAAGGATTTACATTTGAAAATTTACAGTTATTATTATGTTTAAGACCAGGAGAAGGCAAAGATCACTTTCATTGCCTTATTCAATACTGTATGAGGGCACAAACCACCACAATAAAGCAATTTTAAAAAGTCATAAATATAGGAAAGTAACAAGCAAAAATATCTACTCACAGATGTTACAACTCCATATATAGAAAAATCCAAAGAAATCTATGATCCAAGTACTAGAACTCACAAATAAATCTGGCATATTATAGGCTTCTGGAATAATAAAAACCAATTTGTGTCTCTGCATAAAATCAACAAACGACTAAAAATACACCTAGTGGAGGATGTTAAAGATCTATCCGCACTGTTAAACCATAAAAGATTGCTGAGCAATATTAAAGAACTACGAAATAAGTGGAAACAAGTCATGCCTTTGATTGAAGACTTATATTAATTGAGTCAAAGCAATCTATAGAGTTAAAGCAATCCACATCAAAACCCCAACAGAGTTTGTTTTTTGTGCAAGTTGACAAGCTGACTATAAAACTGATATGGACATGTAAAAGACCGTGATTGTGTTAGAGAACAGAGTTGGTGGTCTACACTACCAGATTTTATGACTTACCACAAAGATATAGTAATTAAAAAGTCACAGGAGACTAAACAATGAAATATATCTTAGATTACAGAAATAGACCTATGCTTACATAATCAATTTTTAATTGGGAAAAGCAAAGTTTCATCAATAATAGCATTTAATGAAAATTCCAATAAAAAAAACCCTTAACTTCTAACTCACCTTACACCCAAAAATTATTTTGAGATGGATGAATAAGTATGAAAGCTAAAACAATAAAGCTTCTGGAGTAACATATGGGAAAATATATTTATAACTTTAGATAAAAATTTATTGAATAGGATTCATTGAAAAAATGAAAAATAAAGCACAGACTGGAAAAAACTCCATGTGCATATATGCATGCACATACATACATACATACATACAAATAACCCCTACAGATCAACAAAATGCAACCACCCCAGTAAATACACATGGGCAAAACATTTTGCACAAAAATGATAGATAAGATTGAGCACGTGCATGGGCTCAATATCTTCAGTAATTTTAGAATTAAAAGTAAGTACCAAAACAATATGCCGCCACAAGGCTATTATAATAGCTAGAATTTACAAGTTGCCAAGACTGTGTGATGGCAAGAAATACAGCAAGTGAAACTTTGAACACACTTCTGGAAAATTATGTAGCTAATTCGGGGAATGGTGGCAATATCAAACAAGTTATTTTTTTTTATTTTTTATTTTTTTTGCGGTACTGGGGATCGAACTCAGGACCCCGCGCTTGCTAGGCAAGCGCTTATTCCACTGAGCTATATCCCCAGCCCCTCAAACAAGTTAAATACACACCTCTCATATAAACTACTAGGAGCCCGACTCTTAAGTATAATTAGCAAATGAAAGTATGTGATCACAGAGGACATGTGTATAAGGTATTTATTTGGTTTTGTTTTGTTTGTGGCGGTACCTGGGATTCAACCCAAAGGTAATCTGCCATGCAGCTACATCCCCATCCTTTTTTATTTTGAGACAGGAGCTCACTAAATTGTCCAGGCCAGAGCCTTGAACTTGAGATCCTCCTCCGTCAACCTCCTGAGTAACTGGGATACAGCCATGTGCCAATGGGCCTGGCAAGTATTTGTGCAAGTCAGCTTATCATTACTACAAAGAAACATTTGAGGCAGCTACCTAGGAAGAAAACAGGTATTTTGCTCAGCGTTCTGGAGATTCACAGTTCAAAATAAGGTATGGGGGTGGGTGCATTGAGAGCAGTAGATGAAGTCACGTCACAGAGAAGCATGTACCAAGACAAGCAGTCATACCTCAAGCCAGGAAGCAGAGAGACGCGCTTCTCCTAGAACAGCCTCTCCATGAGAACTATCAAGGGATCAAGAGTAAGATCTCTCTGAAGGGCAGTGCCCTCAGTGACCCAAGGACCTCCCCTAAACTCCACCTCTTAAATGTTCCACTGCCTCCCAGTATCACCACCCGAAGACCAAGCTCTATGGATTCCTGGTAGACACCTAAACCATATTCAAATCATAGAAGTGTTCTTATTAGCTTTATTCTTAATGGCCCAAGGGTGGAAACGACCCAAATGTCCATTAGCAAGATAATGGTTAAGTAAATTGTGGTACATTCACAGGAGGACATGGAAAGCAATAAACTAGATACACAACATGGCTAAATTTCAAAAACTATATGCTGAACAAAAGGTGCCTAAAGCCAAAAGAATATACTGTATGACTCTATAAGAAGTTCAAGAACAGAAAAATATAGTAAATGATGAGACAGTAAGAAGTGTTTGAGGAAGCCAGAGTAGGAGTGGAGAACCAGAACAACTGGCAAAGGGGAATGAGAGACTTTTCTGGATAGTGACATAATTCTATACTTTGCTTTGAATAATGACATGGCTGTGCATATTTACTAAAATTCATCACACTGTACATTTAAATTCTCTGTTTTACTGTTTACAAATTTGACGGTAAAGTTAAAGAAAAAACTAATGGTGTCTTACTTAGAGAACCAGTAAACCAGTATTGAGGGGAGACATAGGAGAAGCAGTGTGACAAGTTATATTTTCAGCCCAAGATGCCTATGCAACATTCGAGAGTAGTGTAGAAAATTAGATGAATGCTGTACATGGATCTGGAGCTTGGAGCCACATCTTGGCCAGAGATAAAAATGTGGCAAGCATTAGCACACAGATGCTAGTAACTTTATGAAACATTACAACATTTCATAACAGTATTCACACTCTGAGGGTAAATGAGATCACCCTGTAAGATTGTTGGGAAAGAACAGAACTTAAAATAGGATCCAGAAGAACATCAATATTTAAGGGATTACAAACAAGAAAAGAAATAAGTAATCAAAATGTGCAAAGAATTCTGAACCAGATTATCTAGAGAAACAGAATAGCTGAGTTACAGAAGTCAAAGAAACCTAATGTCTCAAGATCAAGTAACCTAAGAGATGGATAGGTAGCTAAATATTTAACAACAAGGATTTGATTTTCAAAATCATTTCAGCTGGGTGTGGTGACACACGCCTGTAATCCCAGCACTTGGGAGGCTGAGGCAGGAGGATCATTGCAAATATAAAGTGAGCTCAAGGCTAGCCTGAAGTGCATAGCAAGACCCTGTCTCAAAAAGAGAAACAAAAACAAAACACATTTCAGATCTGTTCACCTTGCTGCCATCTTTCACCTGGTCAACAGCCTTCTAACTGGCTTCTGAGCTTCAACTCTTGATCTCCCCAGTTCATTCTCTACTTGGTATCAAAGTAACCCTGTTCTTCATTTGCTGTTATTCATTGTAGCTTATTTGTCCACATAGTTTCTGGAATACTTGCTTTCTAAAGCTTTATCCATTTATCCACAGGTTGGTATCAACTATACCACTAAGGCATCACACAATTGTGGAACAATCTTGATGGTAAAAAGGAAATAGGACATAAAGTCCCAACCAGCAATACAGCACAGGATTCTATGTTTCATTCCTCAAGACTAAAAGTAATTTTTAAAAGTTCTCATCTCATTGCCATTACAAAGCTGTTGACATGTCAAAGATTAAGTTCCTTTAGAGATAACTGGAAATATCCCAATCTACAAACTTATAGTGTGAAAGACTAGCACTGTCTAATACAGCTACACCTAACCATTTTATTTGTCTTCAGCTCTAATAAAGACTAAATGTTTCAGATACTCTAGGCTAGTAGGGGCGAACCATTCAGAGCTTTCAATGATACAAACAGCCTACTGTAGTACACATGCCATAGGCTCACCACCACTGCTCCAGCCCTGACAGGGTTTGATGGCCCACACAGCCCCTTTCATTACAAATGTGCATGTATTGAAGGGTAATTAATATGCTGTCTGTGTTTCTAGTCATGCTAACACCTTCCATTAATAAAGAAAGATTTTTCAAGTTACTAGAAAGGCTGTGATTTGTAAATTTTTTCACACTACACATAACTTTCAATGCATGTTTTACAATACTATTCAAATAAATCTAGACTCCATGACTCCAGGAGTCACTACAGTGCCCCAGAACTCTTCACTGACAGCGAAGGTACACAGTACTGGTGCCTGCCTTTGCCCTCACCCTCCCTTCCTATATTGTCACCGGAGCCTCTCGAGTCCTCTCTCCCTATGTGCTTACACTTATCTACATCATTTCCTCATTTCCGTTATTCCCACTCTAAACAGTCCAGTGCAATATTTATATAGTTTTCCTCTTTCTAATTGCAGCCCTCTTCAATCATCCAAATATTCTTCCCAAAACACAGGTTTCACCAGTATCCTACAGAAAATCACAACACTGAAATGGGACATCTTTCAAGTCATAGTGAATCAACATTAAAGATGACAACAGGCAAGTAGGACTCTCTAAAAAAGGAAAGAAGGACCTTGTGCTAGAACTGAATTATCACAAATTCTGAAATTCATTGACTGGATTTCTTTTTTTGCATGAAGACAATCCACTTCCATTTAAAAACAGATTAAATATCTTTCATTTTAATGATAATTCAAAATTCAACAAAATCTAGCTCAGGCTAATAATATTTATTAAAATATCAGGGCCTAGTATTGTTTGCCACATAGTATATATTTATTTAATAATCATTGTTAAATGAATAAACATGTTTAATGCTTGCTGTGTGCTAGGCATTAGGATTAAAAACTTGAAACACGTACTTTACAACACTCATACACTTTGTACATCACTATTCCCATTCGCAAAGTGAGAAAAACTGAAGTTCCTATGCAGCAAAATCAGAACTCAAACTCAGACCTAATCTTTACTGTTACCTTATTTTACACCCATAAACTAGTATTCCTAAACTCATTCTGCCATCTTTTCCCCCACCAACCTCAGTGTTAGTAACATACTGCACATTAAATACAATTTTAGTTTCCAAGGTGTTTTTTCTCAGACATATTCCTTCGGTTGAACCTTATGACTGAGTTCCAGTTTGGCACCTTTCTGTCATACTAGGTTGCTGTGAGTCTTTTCCTCCATTATTTTACTACTCTATCACAATATACCTGATATCTCAACTGAATTCAGCTTTTTATTCTACTCCCCTTATAATAAGGCAAAATACTAAGGTGTAGCCAAGATTCCCACCCCCCTAGTGTACACGCCCTGTATAGTTCCCTCTCAGGTACCAGCAGGAGTTGTAAGCATGAGCAGGTACTATATTGCTTGTGGGTTATATTGTTTTACAAGGTGAAGGGATTTGGGGGATGTAAGTAAGTACCAAACTAGCTGGCTGTGCAAGGGAGATGAGAGAGGTAAGGGGCACTGACTTGTGTTCCCAACCCCCACTCACATATCGAGGCCCTAACCACCAATGAGACAGTATTTGGAGATAGGGTCTTTAGGAGTAATCCAGATTTAGTGGGATTATAAGAGTATGGTCATAATTCTACAAAACTGGTGGCATTATAAGGACAGGAGGAGAGAAAAATTACTCTTCCCCTTCCCCCTCCTCCATTTATGCACCAAAGAAAGGCTGTGAGAGGACGTAGGGAGAAAGCAGCCATGTGTAAGACAGGAAGAGAGCACTTACCAAAAACTGAACCACGTTGGTTCCTTGATCTCAGACTTCGTGTCTTCAGGTCTATGAGAAAATCTATTTCTCTGGTTAAAGCCACTAAGTCTATGGTATTTTGGTTTTGCAGCCCAAGCTAAGACACTGGGGTGGTTCTCACCTAATGAGGTCAGCCCTTAGACGAAAGTGACTAACCCTTCCTGAAAAAGAGACTGAAGCCTGACAGAGCCTAGGGGGCAGCCCACACGGCAGGTACTGTGAGTAATTTCTATGGAGTTGATAGTGACCCCAGAAGACAACCTGCAAGAGAGCAGAGACGTAGTCCTGCACACCACCACAGACAGGAACTGTGCCAACCGCCACATGAGCATCCAAAAGTTCCCTGAGCTTCAGAAAGGAACATAACATAAGCTTGATACCATGATTTCGGTCACGAGAGAACATGAGCAGGGTTCATATCTCAAATATCATAAATGGATATTGTTTTAAAGCCACTAAGCTTGTAATTCATTATGCAACAATAAAAAACTAACACATTCTTTCAACTCACATTTTGTCTACACTTCTTCAAGGCCAGACCAAATACCATCTCTTTATGACTCCATTTACTGAGCATATTGTCCTATTAGTCAAGCTAACATCTATACTTCATAAATCTTTTAGTCTAATCCCTTATTTGGTAAAGATCAACATATCTTTAAACTGATTCATTCACTCAATCTTTACACTGAGTACTTCCCACATTGCTAAGAGTGAGTCTAGTGTTGAAAAAACGAAACTTGGATATAATATCTGGGCACCAGGAGCACACTATTTACATATTCATGTGGTACACATTTACCGAGTGCTCAACTACTGGCTATGTCTGTGTCAGGTGGTAGAAATGTAGAGACTGGAGATATCCTCCTCCTCTCCATAAGGTCCAAACTTCATAGAGAACTGGGGATGTAAGCAATTATTATAGCATGACACATGCTACAGTCAAAGTACACATAGGGCAACAGCTGATGCTTGGGGTTGAAGGAAATTAAAGGGGTTTATGGAGAAGGTAAAAACTGAACTGACATTAGGAAAAACAAGTAGGAATGA
This sequence comes from Dinomys branickii, assembly GCA_004027595.1. Classification (NCBI taxonomy): domain Eukaryota; kingdom Metazoa; phylum Chordata; class Mammalia; order Rodentia; family Dinomyidae; genus Dinomys; species Dinomys branickii. The sequence goes on along the minus strand of PVLD010005918.1, from coordinate 10,409 downwards.
GTTAGGTACAAAGATACTCCAAAAAAATTAAAAAGAAGCACAAAAACAGGGGACAGCATCATGGCATTTTTAAACACTATAAATAGCTTATCAAGGCTGGAGTACATGGTCTTACAGGTGGTGATGGCTCAGAGATGAGCGTAAAAAGGCGGGCAGAGGTCAGATTATGATGACGCGGTACATTTCATTGCCAAGGCAATGGAGTAAGTTTAAGACTAAGAGACCTGATCAAATGTATGTTACAAACTTTAGAGTACCTGGACTGCAAATGTAAAAAGAGTGGGTGACACTAGGAACAAAAGAGCAGCAGAGAGTCTTTCTGAAAGAGGAGGGTTCATCAGAGGAACAGCATCGGAAGTTAGTATTTGGTAAGTGGACTCCTCTATCCGAGCTGCGGCTCCCCCTTAATGCAACAGGGAGCACGGCTCTATCTAGACCTGACATCATGTTGCAGTCATTTATTGAATAGCTTTTTCTAGCACTGGATCCCACACTCCTGAAAATCTACACTTCTGTTTTATTAGTGTTAGTGCTCATGTGCTTCCTTGTACACACAGGCCTTCAGTAATACACCCTCAGTAAACACTTCTCTCTTCCCTCTCAGACACAGGGAGGCACACCTCTCCCTCTCACTGCATAGTATACAATAAAAAGTAGGTGGCCATTTTAAGATTTGTTATTATTCTCTGAAATATTTGTTGACTGATAAATTTATGTGTTCCTATAATGTGCCAAACATGGAAAAACTGGAAAACTGCCTTGAGAACATTTTTTAAAGTCTGAAAAGCAGAAAGGGCTTAGCACTTCTCATTCCATATACAATATGTCTGTCAATATAACTCAAAACTTTTTCTGGTAGTCATATCCCACTAATTATTAACACTCATTTGACTAGGGACTTAAGGTACTACATACCCCTTTAATAAGGCTGTTGCCCACATGGCAAGCCTCCCTTCAGACTCAAGTATAAGACTATATCCTTACTTCACTTACATTTCACCTTGAAATTTAAAATGAGCAAAACACAGATTCCCCTTTTTAGTCATGTGAAATCATCTTATATGCTTATTGTATTATGCAATCACCACCTCTATAAGATTCACCTAACCATCACATTAGCTTAGTAAGTTTTCTGTATCTTTGTTCAAATGCCTAAGATTGCAGCATTCTAAAACAGGAACATCTTTCTGGGGCCAGGGACGTAGTTCGGTGTGCAGCACCTGACTGGTGAATGTGATAGCCCTTCCTGGCTTTAAAAAAAAAACATCTCCTGGTTCATTATTACAGTCCTAGCACATTACCCAGTTTCCAACACGTAGTACTCAATAAACATCTGGCAGATGAGTAACTGAATATAATGAATAAGAACATATTAAAAACAACAGAGCTCTATGCCACGCTACTGAAAATTTCCCACTACACTGATAGTAAATCATGAAGCAATTATCAGTTTACCTATCATTTGTCTGAGCTCATACATCATCTTGTTCCCAAAGCTATCATGACATATCTTTGTCAAACACCTTAGTGGAGTTACGTATATCTTCAAATCCAATAGGCCTTTCAAAACTGATATCCTGAGATAACTTGTTCTTAGAAAATGTTCATTACAGGAGATAGGATTTAAACTGCAATTTGAAGGAAGGGCAAGTTGGCCTTTAATAGCTGTATGCAAGGGAATGGCCATTTAGGGGATTGAAAGTAGCTTTTAAAAGTCATTAAAGGTCCCTATGGTGAATGTTAGCATTATGTATATCTAAAATGTACCAATAAAATTATAAAAGAAAAATAAATGAAAGTCATTAAAGGAGCAAAGTGCATTTCATGTTCAGGACAGAAAGTAGGTGGTATACTAAAACAGAGTGTGTGAGAACAATGTCACAAGATACAAGCTGGTAAGGCTAATCAGAGCTACACTGCTGTGGACTTCAACTGCTTAAGAAATTGTTTGCATCTTTACAACACTTATAGCAGTCTCTGACACATGGGAATCACTCAAATATTTGTTGATTCATTTATTAAATATGAAAATTTCCCAAAAAACCAGGAGTTTACCCTAAAGCCTTCTGCTACATTCTTCTGTCTAGACTGTGCACATAGTTGAGAACACAGTCAAGACAAAATACTATTGCTACTTACAATATTAACATACTTTCATGGAGAAGTAAATGGTAGCATCATGGGTGGGAAAGTTCTCTTAAGGAGTTGGTAGGTGGTGTGAAAGCATGCGATAATGAGTGTGTCAGGTCTAGCCAAGAAATATTCTCAAAACTAGTATATAATACTGATGAAGCAACAGCTATAGAACAATAATCAACTCTACGCATTTCCAATTTACAACTCAAATAACTCATTTCAGGCAAGAAAAACCGCATCTGGCATAAGAACAGTCTAAATCATTCCCAGATTTTTTCATAATATCATCCATGTGAATTTAACAAGTTTAATTTAAAATGTATAATAAACACACTTGAAGAAGTACATAGAAAAGTATTTCAGAATTAGAAACAAAAAAGGGGACAAGTTACAGACATAGACAAGATTTTTTAATTTAAAAAGAAATACTATATACTGTACAATTTCATGTCAACAATTTTTTAAAACCAGGAAAGTAAATGATTCTGTGGCAAACAATAAGTAACCATATTATCTCAGTGAGTGACTAAAAATTTGAATAGATCAATAACCATAGGAAACTAAAAATGCAAGCAAAGCAGAGAAAGAAGTACCATAGCCCCTGATGGTTTTTTTATAGGTCCTATGAATGTTCATCCTTTCCAAAATGTATGTTGAAATCGTATGAAGAGAGTTGACAGAACCTTTTGCATTATGAGGGGTCCACTCTCAGGAATGGATTAATGCCAATGTCAAAGGAGTGGGTTCATTATAAAAGGGTGAGCTTGGCACTTTTCTGTTTTGCCTTTGACCTTCTCTTTGCCTTTCTGCTATGTGAAACATATGTAAAGTGTAAGAAGGCCTTTGCCATATGCTGGTGCCTTGACTTTGGACCTCCCAGTCTCCAGAACTGTAAAAATAAATTTCATTATAAATTTTTCTGTCTCAGATACTTGATGATAGCAGCACAAAAGAAACTAAGACAGAAAGTTGGTACCAGGAGTGGGGTATTTCTAAAACTTGTATGTAACAATGTAGAAAAATCTTTGGAACTGGATAATGAATAGAAGCTGGGACTATTTGTAGAAAACGCTTAGACTGCCATGAATGGAAGTTAAAGGTGATTCTAGTTAGAGCTCAGAACTGCTCTGGGGCAGGGAGCCTGCATACAATATGAGAGAGGCTTGCTCTTTCTGCTCCTCCCTTTTTGCTCTTGTTGCTTTTGCTGTTTTCTGCCACCAAGAACTGCTGCCCTCTGTTGTGTGCTACTCTGCCTGGGAACCAGGCAAGTGTGGACTGAAACCTCTACAAACTGTGAGCTAAATAAACCTTTCCTTGCCTAACTTTGAGTGTCAGGTATTTTGTCTCAGCGATGAGAAAAAAGTAACTAGCACACAGCCTTACATACCTCAAGAGAATGAACTAAAAGCTGGGAAATACAAGAGAAACAGTAAAAGAGTAATGAACTAGAATATCTTATGAAAGAACTAAGAAACAAGGTATTCGGGTTGGTGTGTGGCTTCTTAAAACTGTGTATGGTAAAATGCATTGGAAAAGAGAAAAAAATGGAATTTTTCACTAAAAGGAGAGCAGAATATAAAAATTTCAGGGAAAGGAAAAGCCCTCAGCCTGGCCATGTAAAAGAATAAAAATTTATATACCTAAGGTGTGGTCAAAATTTATATACCTAAGAATACCTAAGGTGTGGTCAAACAACCTCTGGATAAGATTAGTGTGGATAGATGGAAGCTAGGTGATATCCACAAAGACAATGGGAGAAAGATCTCAAAGGCATTTCAAAAGTCTCCACTGATGCAGTGTCTAATGGCGCCATTAGGGTTAGTCCTCTCTCAAAGACTATAGAGCTACTAGTGTGCAGCATCAGTCAGGGAGAGATGCAGGCACAAAACTCCAATCTGTGAGACTTGCTCCATAGGCTGAGCCTGGTAAAGGCATAGAGGCTACCTGAGGCCTTGGGGTTCCAGTTAAAAGATTATCCTCCAGCCTTAAGATTTAGTTCTATAAGCCAGGCATGGTGGCACATGCCTGTAATCCCAGCACTGGGAAGGCTGAGACATGAGGATAATTAAAAGTTCAAGGCCAGCCTAAATTACATAGTAAGACCCTGTCTTTAAAAAAAAAAAAGGATTTAGTTTTATGAACTGTTCACACTGCTCTGTTTTAGATCTGTTTGAGACCTGTTACTCTTTTCTTCTTTCTAACTTCTCCCTCCTGGAATGGGAATGTCTTTCCTATGGTTGCCCCACCATTTTATTTTAAAAACACATAACTTCATTCATTTCATAAGTTGACACCTAGAAGTTGGTTTGCCTGAGAATGCATCATACCTTGAGTCTTACCCACACCTGATTTAGATGAGACTTTGGGTTTCGGAGTGATGCTGGGATGAGCTAAGCCTTTGGGGGATATTGGGAAGGAATAAATGCATTTTGTATGTGAAAAAGGCATGTACTTTAAGGAGCTGGGGGGGGGGAATACTGTGATTTGAATATTTGTCTCAGGTACTGTTATAGCAGCACAAAATGGACTAAGATAATCAGTGGGATACACCACATAAGCTTAAATTATATCAATTATTTCCAATCATTGGAAAATATAGAGAGCTTCTTAATTCATTTTGTACTTGTGCAACCTTCACCAGTTTTCGTTTGGACAAAAAGAATACACAGCAATAAAACTACAAGATAGCCTTCTTATAAAGAATTGCTAAATATGTCAGCAGCTCTAACCTAGAGCTGTTAAAAAAGGAAAAAAAGTCATGGGCAACTAAAATTTATCCCAAGAATATAAGAATAGTTTAAACTGAATTAAGACTGTGTAATTGATACTTTAGGTACAGCCCTTAAATGGCCTGGAAACTCCTACTTCCCCTCTCTGAAGGCTCACTCTGGGAAAAAAACAACCCCCATGTACGAAATCCGACTACCCTGAGAATGCCATGTGTAAGGAAGCTCAAGCTAACTGTGTGGAGAGGGCAACTGGAAAAAGAAAGTGCTAGACGGACACCCTGCCAGCCCCTGCCACTCTCCTCATTCCAGCTAAGCCACCGAATATGTGAGTGTCTTTGGATGATTTCAGTCATAGCTCTGACTGCAACTGCATGAAAGGCTACAGAAAACATCCAGCTAAACTCAAGCCACCTGCAGAACTGGGAGGACCCATAGATAATAAACTGTTGTTTTAAACTACTGAGACCAGGAGATAGAGGGACAAAGGGCAAGGGCCTGAATAAGCTGAAGGGCAGGACGTGGATAAACTGAGATAAGCCTCAGAAAACTAGAGTGCAAAAGACAAAAAAATAATAAAGTCTGCTCTCCAGACATCAAAAGAACCAGCAACAGTGGCAACTGCATTTGTATACATCTGTCAGCTGCTGCCACTCACCAAAGACTGCATAAAAGCCTTTAGATTTAGATGACTGAGATGTCCTCCCTTGGAACTGGCCTCAACTAGCAAGATCTTTTCTTTTGTTCTAACCAACTACATGGTTCCATCTCCACTGCTGTCCTGTCCACTTCATTCTTTCCTGGCCCTCGGGACAAGAACCCAGTGGCTACAGCACTAAGTTTCTGGGTGGTATGATACATCAACACCCAGGGTGAGAGGACTCAGCCATACTAATAAGGTGAGAAAAAGAAACAAAACTGTCATTTGTAAACAGTATTATTATCTACCTTACACACCTCAAGAGTCAACTACCTAATGCTGGGCAAAGCACTGCACGCCTGTGATCCGAGTTACTCAGGAAACTGAGTCAAGAGAATTGCTTGGGTTCAGAAGTTCCAGGAAGCCTGGAGAACACAGCGAGACCCTATCTCTGACAGAGACGAAGACAGACAGACAGAAAGACAGACAGACAGACAGACACACACACACACACACACACACACACAGAGTCAGAGATAGGGAGAAAAAAATGTCCAAATATCAACCAACATGCATAATCTTGAATGCTTTAATTAATGTGGAATACTGAACAAACTACTTCAATTGGTAGAACTAAAGGTGTCAGGTACCAGTACAATTTTAATTGCATCACCACAATGAAATTTGATTATTGGCTGTTTGGCTTTGCTTTGGGTCATGGCCATAAGGGGTATCATTAACCCTAGTTAACCACTTTACAAATCTTAAAATCTTAAGCTACATCACGAGATTAGGTGCAACAAAGACAGTGCAAGAATATTTGAACCAGCCTACTGTATACTCATTCCTAGAAAATTATTTAACTCTCAAGGCACATCAATAATAACTTATCAACTGAATACTGCCTACCCTACCAAATCAACATTTCTCAATCTCAATTTCACTGTCTCACGCTCTGCATAACTTCAAGATGATCCTTTAGAGCCGTGTGTATACCTATAATCCTGGCACTCTGGGAGGCTGAGGTAAAAGGATTACACAGTCAGGTCCACTCTGGCAACTTAGTAATACGCTGTCTCAAAATGAAAACTAAAAGAGGGACTGGGGATGTAACTTAGTGTGAAGGTCCTGAGTCCAATCTCCAGTGGGGTATGGGGTAGGTTATAGTCCTGCTCTAGTAGAATCTTCCTACTATACTTACCTCCTCCTTCATCCTTAAATTATGCTCTTCTCCCTCTCCATACAACCTTCAAACGCTTCTGCTAAGCCCACAGCCTTCTTCAGCCCTTCCCTGAAAATTTTAGGAAAGTCAAATGATTTCTCCTTTTTCTAAACTATTGCTATTCTCTTATTATCTGATTACAAAATTGTTTTTTCATAAAATGAAAAACTAAAAGAAAAGCATTATTACTTTTAATGTGCACAAAACTAAGGATACTCAGGATATTGCGCCAACATATACACCATGAAGTTCAGCACTTGAGTATTATCTTGCTCCTATTTGTCCATGTACTAAATCTTATTAAAGTAGATACATGGAAGCTTCTTGTACACTTTGCTTGCATCCCTTTTGCCATTATACCTAGAAAATGGTTCTTCATTTAGCAAGTATTTATCCTACTTAGTAATTTTTATATCAGCCTTAAAATTGTAATTTAGTATTTCTAAATTAATTGGGTTTATAAGAAGAGTACATGAAAAGGAAATTATTGAATTTGGCTAAATAGTAACAGAATGATGTTGACTTGTGAAGAGAAAACATGGATTTGTACAGCTTACATTCTCCCACCATGAGGTCACTGTTGTGTGGAGACCATAAAGAGAAGCTACCATTACCATGTCTAACCAAAAGGCAAAAGGTTCCTCCAGAGCTGTGGAGGTTAAAAAAGAAAAGGAATGTATTTAATTTAATTACAACAGCAACAATATTTATTTCAAGATAAAAACGACCACATATCTCAAGAAACTCAAGAATCATACTAACAAAGATACCAAATTCCAACAAATTTATTCAAGTTCCTCTTGTTTTTTTAACCTTTTGAAATGAGTTCTTAGTTTCCCAGACTGGCCTAAAAATCCAATCCTCCTGCCTCAGCTTCCTAAATAGCTGGGATCACATATGTGAGTCCTTGGGCTGGGCTCAAATTCCTTTTGAAGGCCATAAAAACTGCCATACACTTCAAAAGAACTGGAAATGAAGCAGTAAGATGTATTCAAGTTTATCAGGAACAAACAGAGAATGGTGATCTAACAGTTTGGATATCCTTGAGTTTTTTTTCTCTTCTCTTAAATCTTATTTATTTTTAAAAATAGTTTTTAGCTTATAGTATAAAAAATGAATTGGTAACTAGTATCCCACTTCTTTAATACATGTTGTATTTTGAATTGTAGTGTTCATCATTTGTTTTTATTGCCCTGATCCTACACTATCAAGCTTTAGTTCCTTTCATGTTACTTTCTCCTTTTAAAAAATTACATGAACTTGGAGAGTGATCGTCTTTTCCAGGAGTCTGCATTTTCTAGTTGTGATCATAAAAAAGTCGATGCAAGAGTTCCTACTGACTTTCCACTAGATCCTGAGGTTCTGTTATCTAAAGTCTCCTGAACTACAACTTTCAGTGCAAGAGCAAGTTTTTCAGACAATTCAACTATAAAAAGCTAACATTTCCCACATTTAAAGCTCATACTCTACACATATACCATGAAAAACAATTTCAAATTAGAGGCAAAAATAATGATTAACTGGAAAGAGCCTTTTTTAAAGAGAAAACACATTTCAAGCCTTTTTAGCTTGATGCGGTGGCACATGCCTGTAATCTCAGTATTCAGGAGGCTGAGGCAGCAAAATCAAAGTGAGTTCAAGGCCAGCCTCGGCTGCATAAGCAAGTTCAGGCCCAACCTGCACTACCTGCAAGACCCTGTCTCAAAAATAAGAAAAGAGTTTTTAAAAGAGTTTTTTCAAGACAGAAGACCCCAGCAAAGTCCTAATTTCCAGAGAAATTAATAATAAAGATGCAAAGAAATCTATATAACAGTAACAAAGCTAAATAGAAAGAATTGGTTTCACCCACATTCTTGGGTATACTCAGACCTTAGGTAGTTTACAGAAGCAAGGTTAGGGGATATTTTTATGGAGTTTGTTCCCCAATATAAATCGATACAAAACAGCTTCTTACATTGAGAAATCCTGGCCACCCAAAAACATACCAGCTGAATTAAATGAGGTGGTCATTAATGGCATCACTGAAAAAAATTCTGTGACAAACTCTTTGTTTTAAATGAAAGCAAACAGTGCAGACTGATAGATAACCTAAAAGCTATCAGCATCTATCAGATTCACCTGCATAGCTATACATACATAATCATTTATTTTAAACTAGGGTTCAGAATAATTCAAATAGTAATTGTCTAGAAACATGCAAAAATAGAAAATAAAAACAGGATTTCTTTTTAAAAGGTAGGATTTTAAAAAGATCTACTTGTGTAAATGTAATTCATAATTTGATACATTTGTTTTTATAAATATAAAAGTATAGAACAGTGGTTAAGAGGGTAGGCTGTGATCAGGCATGGTGGTTCACACCTGTAATCCTAGCACTCAGGAAGCTAAGAGGATCATTTCTAGTTCAAGGTCAACCCAGGCTAAATAGTGAGTTCAAGTCCAGTCAGAACTATATAGTGAGACCCTGTTAAAAAAAAAAAACACCAAATGCCCATCAACTAATGGATAAAGATGTGATCTTGATCTTTTTTGTGTTTCTTTGTTTTCTGAAGGTGGTTATTTGTTACACAATGAAGTACTACTCTAAAGAAGGATAAACTTGAGACATTTCTAGCTAAATGGACGCACCTTGAGACCATACTCTAAAGTGAAATAAATTGGACACACGTGTGTAAATACCACATTGTTTCTCTGGTGTGAGAAACTAAAAGTGTAAATAAGGACTAAAATATGTAATGGATATTGGGAAATAGGAAGAAAATGTTCAACGGGGAAGGGGAACAGCGGGGTGGGGAAAGAAAGAAGGGAAAAGAAAAAAATGAGAAAAGGAAAAAATGGAAACAAAGCTTGTGTAAGTAAGGAGAGGGAGAGGAGTTGCAGAAAAGAGTAGAAGAAGGGGGGAGAAAGAATCAAGTTACATCATGTACAGGTACAAATTCCCTGTGATGAATTCACCATGATCGTTATACATACCTAAAATGTACCAATAAACTTAATGGAAAAACCAAACAGGGAGAGACTTCCGGGAAGATGGCAACCGGGTAGACAGCAGAGAGAGAACCTCCCAGAGGATTACCACCCAAACAATGAAATATAGCAATATGAAGACAGAAATGAGGACTTCCGGGAAGAAGACGACCAGCCGAGAGCGCGAGTGCGGAGGAAAGAACGGCTTCAGCTCCTGAACCCGACAGAGAACGCGCTACTCGGAAAAATTGCGCCAAACCGGGCAGCGCTCCGGGATCCCGCTCAGAACCCCACCCCCGCAGCCAGCGCTGCGCGAACTGGAGCAACAGCGAGCGGCCGGCGGGATTTCTGAGTCGGGGAAAATCTCCATCCAGGGAAAAACATCTGAACAGCACTCCTGTCTGCACGATCACGGGGTGAGTTAAGTGCGCGCTCTAACCGGTTTTTCCTGAATCGGGAAGAAGCTCAGCCCAGCGAGAGACATCAAAGCAGCTTCAAGGACTGCGGGATCTCCCAGGTGGGAAGACCTACTTAGGCGCCCCAACGGGTTTTGTGAGGGGGGGAGGAGCTCCACCCAGGGAGGAACACCTGAGTGGCCTATCTGCAAGAATCCTGGGGTGGCGAGCTGTTTATTCGCCCCGGCCAGGTCTTGGGGTAGGGAGTAGAAGCGGAAATCTCAGCAGACAGCTTAAGGGACATTCTCCCAAAGAGAAGTAAC
>PVLD010005917.1:85016-106562 GCA_004027595.1 Dinomys branickii | reverse complement strand
TTTTTTTTTTTTTTTTTCTTTAGCCCCGCAGCTGGGGTTGCTGGGGTCTGGGGTGCAGTGGTAGAGATGTGAGGTGGTTACACTGAGCAGTGTGTGAGGGTGGAGTTTGACAGCTGTGTGCATGGGATGTGCGTGAGGTCAGAGGTGGTGCTGTGCCTCTGGCCATCACTGCTGGAAGCATGGAGCTGCTGTTTCCTAAGATGAAGACAGCTGTGAAGGACAGGTCTGCAGTATAGCAGTCAGCCGGTTGTCCATGTTGGCCTTCAGGGAGAGGTCTAGACCGGAGATACAAATTTGTAAGTGTTTTAGACCTCACCTTGGATGGAAACAGTGAAAGGGGAGGGAGGTGTGGAAAAGAAGATGGTCCCAAGACCAAGCCCTGCGGCACCGCATGGTAGAGGACGGGGAGATGAAGCCACCACAGGCAGGGCCCAGGAGTACCAGGAGGGTAGGGGTCCAGTGGGCACCGAAGGGCCACTGCCACCCAGTGCACATGTCACTGACAAGTGCTGCCTGCAGCCTGGCAGCACAAAGACTTACAGGGGATTTAGGAACAAGGAGGTGGTTGGTGGCCTCTAGGACTCCATTCGAGGAGGGGTTAGGAGGGACTGAGAGGTGGAGAATATGAATTGATACAGGTTGAGCATCCCTTACCCAAAACATGTGGGGCCCCAGAAGTGCTATGGATTTTGGATTTGTTTAGATGTTGGAATATTTGCATATATGTATGGAGATATCTTGGGGGTGGTAACCAAGTCGAAGCACAAAATTTATGTTGCATCTATGTTTAGTACAAGGGTAATTTGTTATAGAACTTTTGATGCACCTGTGTTTTGACAGCAGTCCATCAGAGGTTATGTGTGGAATGTTCCACTACTTGTGGAATCCTAAAAAGTTTTGGATTTGGAACAGTTCCAATTTTGCTTTTATGGGGGTGTTGACTTGAGGCACTTCTCCTGCCTCAGCCCCTGAATGCAGACATTGCAAGTGTGCATCGCCACCCCTGGCCTTGATTTTGCGTTTTTTGATTAGGGGTGTTTAATCTGTAATAGACTATTTATTTGCTTATTTATTTATTTTAGATAGGTTCTCACTATGTAGTCAGCCTACCCTATTTAGGATGGCTTTGAATTCACTTATGTAGCCCAGGCTGGCTTCAAACTCACAACAGTCTTTCTGCTTCAGCCTCGTGAGTGCTGGGATGGTAGGTGCAATACCATGCCTGGCTAGGTTGTTTTATTAAAGTTTCTTTTTAATTAATTTTCTTTGAGGCCATGTCTTGTTACATTTCCCAGATTGGCCTTGAACTTGAGATCCTCCTGCCTCAGCTTCCCTTATGGCTACAATTACAGACATGTACCAACATGCTTGGCTTTTATTGAAGAAATTTTGCTTTATAGAGTAACAAAGAAATGGGAAAGAAGATAGAAAAGTGAGCCATGAGAGGGTTTGTTTTGTTTTATTTTTTCTTGAGGAGAGAAAAATTACAGCCTGTTTTATGCTGGTGGAAGTGCTCTGATGTGGTAGAGGTGAAAGCTGTGGTGCAGATGGGAGCAAGGGAGCAGTGTCTGTAGGGAGAGCAGCAGTGTGCAGGCAGAGGCTCAGTCTTCTCAGAAGATGGCCAGTGCCTTTGCAGCTCCAGGAGAGAGGCAGGGCGGGGGCATGAGTGGATGTGGGCAGATGGGGGCTTGGAGGTGAAGACTTGGGGTGTTCTCTGTGGATCGCTTCTATAGTCTCAGCAAAATAAAAACCGAGACCAAGAGTGGGAAATGAAGGCCGTCTGTAACAGGTGTTGCTGTGCAATGGTAGGGGATGTGGGGGGACATAACGCACCTTCTTCACACAAGTTAGGCTGTGTGTGAGTTTCACATCTGGTTACTGCAAGCCTTTTCTCTCTCTGAGCCTTTTCTCCCCCTGTCCCTTCCCCTCCCTGTCTCTATCCCTCCCTCTCCCTCAATCCAGAAGGTCATCAACACCTCTATTCTAACACCTTTTTTTTTTTTTTTTCTGGTGGTACTGGGGATCAAACTCAGGACCTTGCACTTGGCCGACAAACGTTCGTTCCACTAAGCTATATCCCCAGCCCATCAATACCTCTATTCTAATAAGAGGGAAAACCCAGAAAAAAATGAGAAGATTCCTAGATACATATGAATTACCAAAGCTGAATCAAGAAGATACAAAGATTCTAAGTAACCCGTTAGCAGTCAGTGAAATTTAGGGTGTAATTAAAAACTTACCAAAAAACAAAAGTCTAGGTTTTCATGGATTCACTGCTGAACTCTACAAGAAATTTAGAGAAGACCTAATGCCACTACTTCTCAAACTCTAATGAAGTTGAAGGGAAGCAGTACTCCCAGATTTATTGCTGCAAGAGAGCCTTACCCTGACACCAGAATCAGTGAAGGATCCAATAAAAAAGAGAACTGGGCCTCACTAAAAACAGACCCAAAAATCCTCAATAAGATACTAGCAAACAATGCAGCAAAGAATGCAGCATCAAGAAGTTCCTACACCATAACCAAGTAGGAGTCGTCCCAGGGAAGCAGGGCTGATTCAACATACGCAAATCAATACATGTAATACATCTTATTAACAGAGCCAGGGATAAAAACCACATAATTATCTCAACAGATGTGGAAAAAGCGTTTGTCAAAGTCCAACACCCATTTGTGGTAAAAACCTTATAGAAAATTGGAAGAGATAATCTTTATCTCAGTGTGGTAAAAACCATCTGTGACAAACCATCAGCCAACAACATACTAAGTGGACAAAAATGGAAAGCTTTCCGTCTAAATCAGGAACAAGACAGGGATGTCCACTACTTAGCAAGATCCTGTCTCAAAACAAGTTTTAAGGAGAGCTGGCATCTAGCTCAGTATGAAGGCCTGGCTTTGATGTCTCATATAAAACAAAAAGAAGTCCTATACACATTTCTGGAGATTGGCAGGCAGATTGAAGAGTTACTGAGGGGCTGGGGATATAGCTCAGTGGAATAAGCGCTTGCCTAGCAAGCGCAGGGTCCTGAGTTCGATCCCCAGTACCACAAAAAAAAAAAAAAAAGAGTGACTGACCCTGAGTTCTGGAGGCAAGAGAAGTTGTTTTTGTGGAGCAGTGGTGGCAGAAACCTCCTCAAACACCCACAGACTTGCTGCTGTGATTCCCCAACTGGCTGTGTAAGGGCTTGGTCAGGAACACCTAGGAGACAGTGTTAATTGATAGGGTCACCAACTGAAAGTCTTCCACCATAGACATTACCAGGTAAAGGAGAGTACTTAAGTTTTCTGGTGCACCTGTCCAGCTTGGTCCGCCTCTAACAGTTACCAGACAGTACTAAAGAAAGCGGGAGCAGTTAGATACAAGGATGAACATCTGACGGTAGGGACAGCAGTTAAATGCTGTGTAGGCTCTAAGTCTTCCCCAAAGGTAGGTGTCTGTATGAAATTGAAATGTATCCTTTCCTGCAGGTACAAAGTCATCAAGTTTTCAGGATTATGGTGTATTGTTAAAGATACCAGTTTTGCATAAGCTAGGTAAGTACCACTGAGCTACATGCACAACCCTTTTTTAAATTTTTATTTTGAGAATAAATTTATTTTGAGTTACCCAGGCTGGCCCTGAACTTGCTATCCTCCTGCCTCAGCCTCCTAGAGTGTCGAGATTACAGGTGCAGGTGTATGGCACCATGCCTAGCATTAGCCTTAATTTTATAACCAGTAAATAATAAAGTAGGTTTTTTGTTTGTTTGTTTTTGTCTTTTTTAAGACAGGGTCTCGCTCTGCAGTTCAGGCTAGTCAGTTCAGTTGAGCTCACTTTGTAGCCCAGGCTGGTCTCTAACTTGCAAGGATCCCCCTGCCTCAGCATCCCTAGTGCTGGGATGACAGGCGTGCACTACCACGCCTGGCCGGTAAAGTAGTTTTAAAAGCTCTTCACAAGATTAGAAATAACTGTTAAGTCTTTTCATTAAATTTTGAAAAAAAAAAGTTTCTAAAAAATAGATGAAGATCTTTTAGCGTTTGTATTCACCTTTCAAGTAGTCTTATTCTTACAGCTTTAGTGATTAACATTTATGAGAAATGGGTGCTCCAGATGATAGGAGTAGAATTTTATTTATTTTATTATAGTTTTTTTGAAATCAGCTGACCTTGAACTCACTATGTAGCACAGGCTGGCCTCAAAATCAGGGTATTTCTCCTGCCTCAGTTTCTTGAGTGCTGAGCTTACAGGGGTGCACTAGCACACCCTGCCTTGAACTGGAATTTTAAAGGTTTATTTACTTTGGTGCTAGAGGCCATTCTGTATGTTTTGAAATACACTTTAAAAGTATAGTTGGGGCCAGGCATGGTGGTGCACGCCTGTCATCCCAGCACTCAGGAGGCTGAGGTGGGAGGATTGTTGCAAGTTTGAGGCCAGCCTGGGCTACAAAGTGAGCTCAAGGCCAGCCTGAACTGCATAGTGAGACCCTGTCCCAAAGAGACCAAAAAAAAAAAAAAGCAGTTGGGCTCTTTTCTCTTTCGATAGGACCTTCTTAATTCAGATTTATTAGGCAAAATGCTAGTTAATAGTTTGAATTCCATATTGTGGTTCTTTCTTTTTGACTCAGAGATTTGTGGATATATGGCGTTAGAAATTTTTCCTAGTGAAGTCTTTCACTGACTAGCTTTAAGTAACTAGCAAAAGAGATGAGTAGTTAACATAGAATATTTTCTCCACGATGAATATAATTATTATGTACTCCAAACACATACTTGTAAGAATTTTAAAAACCAATAAAAGACTATGGAGTATTTTCACACCAAACAGGTACTTGAATGTATTCAAATTTTTTGTAAGTTTACTTAGTAAATTATTGAATAATGTTCAATTTTTACTGTGCTTTTCAGTTATAAATTTAGATTGATATCTGAATTGATGCACCACGCAGTTTTGGGTGTAGAACATATTTTGAGAAACTTAATCTCATTGGCTGTTGATTAAAGGTCTGAGTTTTACTGTGGTTCTAAGACATATTGAACTAGTGTTTCTGATGTCATTGTCTAGATATAGAGATTGTTACACAAAATGTTAACATGGGAAAATAACCACAATTACCTATCACATTTAATTTCTGGTCTCTTCTGTTTTCTGCTTGTCATCCAGAAGTTCTTGTAACATAAACGATAAGCCCTTCAACACTGATTCCCCTGCGATGCAGGTTTAGCTGCAGTGTGCTGCATAGGAGTGAGGGGCGAGGCTATGGGGAAGCCGGTGGAGGAGGCCAGGTCTCTGGTGCGGGGCGCCGCCAGCCGACATCTGTGTGCCAGGCCAGGAACAGGAGCTGAGGGTGTCCTGGGCCTGCAGGGAGTCTATCCCTTGTCTCTCAGTCCTCAGCATTGCTTAGAGGGAGGGAAGCACTATACAGAAGAATGGAAAGAGCCCAGGGTGTGCATGTCTGTGGTTGGGTCAGAACCCCGACCTCACGGGAGCTAGAAGACTCCCAGGTCAGAGAGAGTAAGAGTGAGTTCTGGGCAGCATCTTGAGGGAAAGGACAACCAAAATACCAAGTACTTGAATTGTTTTTTTTTTTTTTTATTTCGAGTATACTTTGTTATAAAAATTTGAAAGCAGCTCACTTGGAAGTCTTAGGGATAGATTGTTCAACAACTGCTTTGAAAGTCATGGCTTCCTACCGGGTCCTTGTGCTCAGCAAGAGGCAAAAACAGGGGCCCCGCTCTTGCAAAGCTTACAGACACTCAGAAATGCTTCATCAGAAATTCAGCTGTCTAGGGCAAATGTATCAATGAGAGTAGGGTGTGGTGGTGCCCACCTGTCACTCGTGGGAGGCTGAGGCAGGAAGATCACAAGTCCACCCCAGCCAGGTGTGGTGGTGCATGCCTGTAATCCCAGCACTTGGGAGGCTGAGGCAGGAGGATCGTTGTGAGTTCAAGACCAGCCTGGGCTACAAAGTGACCTGAAGTCCAGTCTGAACTGTCTAGGGAGACCTTGTCTTAAAAAGACCAAAAAAAAAAAAAAAAAGGTCCAGTCCAGCCTGGGTAACTTAGGACTTAGTAAGATTCAGTCTCAAAAAGGGCTGGAGATAAGCTCAGTGGGAAGGCCTGCAGTTCAGTCCCCAGTTCCACAAGAAAAACAACAGCAAACAGTGCGTGCAGTGGGCAGAGACCTGTGGGGCAGGCATGTTTGGGAGGAAGCTGCTATCTCAGGCTTGAGCAGGGCTGACCAGGTACCGGGAAGCTGCATAGAAATGAGTGTGGTGTGGGGCTCAGCGTACTCATCACCCAACCCAAACCAGCACGCGGCCGGCCCTGTGTCATCGATGCCCCTCTGTTTGCAGTTCTGAGTTTACAGCCATGTGGGCATTGGAGCAGTTTCGGTGAAAGCAGGGGTATTTGAGAAATGCGATCAGAGTTTTGCTCTGAGGTACTTGAGCTGCAGGATGGAGAGCACAGTGGAGGCCAGTGAGCACTTGCACAGGCGCCTCCTCTGGCCATTCGTTACAGTTTAGTCAAGCAAATACTTGAGTTAGGTCAGTGGCACTAGAGCAAAAAGAAGTGGACACATCTCAGATGAGAGCAGTTCCCTCAGCTGGGCGTCACGGCTGCTCCCAGGCTGTGAGTTGCATGGCTTGGTGTTTGGTAGTGCTGCCTGCCGCCTGAAAACCAAGCACAAGGGAGAAAGAACTTTGGCTGCTACTTTCACCTTCTGAACTAACCCATCATACCTATGCTTTCTCAGTCCGTCCCCAGGGCCAAGGTTCTTGTCATGTTTCGGTTCCAAGAGCATCACGGAGCTGGCTTGTGAAGTGGTCCCAAGAAGGTAGCAAAAGGTTACTCATTGGGGTGGATGCAAATTGTGAGAAATGTCTTGTGGGTAATCTATAGTACTTGACATGTTTTTTTGAGAAGTCACCAGTTTTTGTTTTGTTTACTTTTTGAGACAAGGTCTCACTAATGTGGCTCCAACTGGCCTCAAACTCACTGTGTATCAGACTGGCATCAAACCCATGATCCTCTTGCGTTAGTGCCCCTGTGAGCTGGGATTGAGGTGTTACCACACCTGCCCGAGGAGTCACTTTTTTTTTTTTTTTTTTTTTGTCTTTCTGAGATGGGGTCTCCTTTTGTAGTTTAGGCTGGCCTTGAGCTCACTTTGTAGTCCAGGCTGATCTTGAACTCAAGGATCCTTCTGCCTCAGCCTCTCGAGTGCTGGGATTACAGGCATGTGCCACCACGCCTGGCCAGAGTCACTAATTATTAAAAAAGTTTTTAAAGATTATTTTTTAAAAATTCAAGAAAAATACATCACTGAGACTTTGGTACCCCAGCAGGTGCCCCAGGTGAGGTGGGTGTGGGGCATCGAGGACATCCCTTGGGACTGGGGTGGGGTACAGGAGGAGAGGAACTGCATGCTGCGGACATGTGGCTATCAGAGTCAGAGTTTTCATGGTGATATTTCCGTTGTGACCGTGGAGTTGGGGAGCTTTGCTGACATTTCTAAAGCCTGATGGCTAGGTTAATTTTGAGCAGGACATGCATGGTATGAATGTGCAATTACTAAAAATATGTGCTGATCAGAATTCTCACCTAGCCTTGTTAATGCATGCATCTATTTTGGGCCTACTAGTCCCACAGCCAAGACTCCCTAATCGCCCACAACTGCTGAGTTTGCTTCTTGCCCTAATGACAAGCCCGCTTCCCTCACTCCCCTCATGGGCCAGGGTACAGTTTAGTTACGGCTCATTGCTGAGGGTGAGTGAGAAGTTAAGTCTGCCACTTTTTTCTTCTCCTTGGGTTGTTTGCCACTTTCAGGCATCTCTTTTGTGTGCTCCCTTCCTGTAGTGGAAGTTAGTAAATGCGAGCGGATGTAGAAATAAATCACCATCAAAGTCACCTTGCAGACAGACCCACGTAGCCTGTTGTCTTTCTGGAGGTGAGCTGTGGGTCAACAGAGCTGGAGGATCCTAAGCTCTGCTGGCCTGGTCTCCCGTGAACTAAGGAAGTGTGGCTGCTAGCATGGTGTGGCCTCTCAGCGCCTAGCCTGTCAGCTCGCGGTCACCCAGAAAAGCACAGGGAAGACCAGTGCTCACTGTGCTGTGCTTAACCCTTCTGTGTGCACTGAGCATGTTTTGCTAATTGAAACTGTTGGAATCCATGAGCCATAGAAGGAGGCTGCAGGCATACTCTGGTCTTCATCTGATGGAAACTCGGCTGTCAAGATGAATGCTCACTGCTGGTGGTGTCAGCAGCAAATGCAGTCATGTGGTACAGTGGAAAGAGTGGCTTTCGACTCAGATCTGGGGTTCAGAGCTGAGTAACCCTCTTTAAACCAGTTTCTTTCCTTTTTTAGGGAGGGGGAAGTACTGAAGATTGAACTCAGAGCCTCAAGAATGCTAGGCAGTGTTCTACCACTGTGCTACACAACACTTTCTATTTTATTTTGCAGCAGGGTCTCACCATATTTTCTAGGCTGGCCTTGAATTTTGTTATCTTCCTGTGTGAGCCTTCCAGAGTTCTGGGATCACAGGTGTGTCCCACCCAGTCAGTTCCCTCCACCATTTTTTCAACTGTGAAATGTGTATATCTGCTAACAACATCTAATTCCTAGGATTACTATGAGAGTTAGATTTACATGACTAAAACTTGGAACGTTCTAAATTGCTATAGAGATATTAGTTATGGGCCAAACGTTGTGGTACACTCCTGTAATCCCAGCACTCAGGAGGCTGAGGCGGGAGGATCATTGCAAGTATGAGGCCAGCCTGGGCTACATAGTTTAAGGTCAGCCTGAATTACGCAGTGAGAACCTGTCTCAAAAAACAAAACTAGTTATAGCTGTTACTAATAATCCTGTGAACTCAGAATCAACCATAATTGATCCATTGAAGTAATCCAGTGATATTACTTTAACATATACCCAGTACATTAAAAAATATTTTATGACTTTTAAAAATAGTCTTTTTAGAGCAGTTTTAGGCTCATGATAGAATTGAGTGGAAAACAGTTTCCATGCCCCTCAGTAGCCGCTTCCTCTGTTGTCAGCGCCTCCCAGGGGTGGCATATGTGTTACAGTGGACAAACCCCCACTGGCACAGCATCAGTGCAAGGCCCTGAGCGTTCACGCTTGGTTTTCGGGTTCTGTGGATTTAGACAGACACGTGATGATGTCATTATGGTGTCATCCTGAATATTTTCACCACCCTGAAGTCCTCTGTGCCCTGCCTGTTCCTCCCGTTCTCCCCTTCTAAGCCCCTGATAATCATGGATCCTTTTGCCGTCTCTGTAGTTTTGCCTTTTCCAGACCATTATGTAGTTGGAGTCATTTAATATGTAGGTTTTTCAGACTGACTTATTTCATTTAGCAATATGCATTTAAGATTTTTCCATGTCATTTCATAATTTGAGAGTATGTGTGTGTTTTCAGAGACAAGGTCTCACTATGTAGTTCAGGCTGGCCTTGAATGCACTATGCTGCCCAGGCTGGCCACAAAGTGGCAGTGATCCCCCTGTTTTAGCCTCCTCAGGACTGGCATTACAGGCCTGTGCTTCCACACCAGGCTGGCTTGCTAGCTTTTGAGTGCTGAATAATATTCCTTTGTCAGGATGTGCCACAGTTTAGCCATTCACCAACTGAAAGACATCTAAGTCATTTCAAGTTTTGGCAATTATGAATGAAACTGATATAAATGTCTGTTTCTTTTCTTGCTTTTCCTTTTTCCTTTTGTGGTACAGGGGATTGAACCCAGGAGTTTCACATTGAGCTGTATCCCCAACCCTTTAAAATTTTTAATTTTGAGGTAAGATCTCTGAGTTGCCCAGGCTGGGGCCGGGATCAGATTCCTCCTGCTTCTCCCCCAGGAGTGTGGGGCACTAGGTGTGTGCCACAGGGCCCGGCTCATCTTCCGCCTTTTTAACCAGCTCGTTTCTTATTGACCTTTAAGTGTTCTTTGTATAATTTGTTTTTTTTTTTTTTTTTTTTTTTTTTTTTGCGGTACTGGTGATCGAACTCAGGACCCTGCGCTTGCTAGGCAGGCGCTTATCCCACTGAGCTATATCCCCAGTTCCTCTTTGTATAATTTGGATAAGACCTTCATCACATATGTCTTTTACAGTTACTTTTTTAATATCTGTGGCTTATTTTTTCTTTCTCTTGATATTCCATGTGTTTTTACTTATTTTCTGGGAGAAAAAGTCTAGTTATTTGGTATGTGCTTGCATGTGTGTTAGAAAAGGAACAGTTTTATACGTGGAATACACAAGAAAGGTACATCTCTAAGGATCAGTACACCATAGTGAACACGAAGCGGACAGGCGGCTGTCGGGAGTAGGGAATAGGGAATAGGGCAGGGGGAGTAACTACTTACGGGGTCTGAGGTTTTGTTTTGGAGGGGTAGAAGTGTTTTGGCACCAGTAGAGGTGGTAGTTTCACAACATCATGACTATATGAACTTTTCTTTTTATGTATATATTTTTTGTGTGTGTGATTTTTTTTTTTTTGGTGGTACCGGGTATTGAACTCAGGACCTTGTGCTTGCCAGGCAGGCGCTTATTCCACTGAGCTATATCCCCAGCCCCAGAACTTTTCCTTTTAAAATGGTTAATTTTATGTGTATTTCATCTCGATATTTAAAAATTAGTTCTAGGATCACTTTATTTTTCTTGGCATTAGGCTTGAACCTGGGGCTTTGCACATGTTAGGCAAGTGTTCTGCCATGAAGCCACATCTAGGAGCACAGTACTTTTTGGAAGTGTTTACTTAAAGTTTTTCTTTTAGGATGGGTCTGTTATTAAATGGCAATTTAAGACGTACTTAATGGCATGGATGAAAAGGCTTTGTTTTCTGCATACTTCATTGAGTGGGTGTTGTGAGACTGTTTCATTCTCTAAATACTTTGAAGTACAGTTGAAAGGCAAACTAGGGTCAGGTTTTCAAGTAAGTTTTAGAGGCAATACAGAAATGTGGACAGATTAATTTTTCAGCAATGATGCTTTTTGAGAGAAAGGCAGAGTCATGTTTGTTTTGGCCTCTTAATTGTTGAGAAAAGGAACATCAAGAATAATTTATAATTTTCATTTCCTTTGCTTCAAGGAAAGGATTTGTAAGAGCTTTCATTAAAAATATATAAAGCAGTCTGGTGTGGTGCCTCACTCTGAAGACTGAGGCAGGAGGATCTCTGTGAGTTCAAGGCCAGCCTGAGGTGCATAGTGAAACCCTGTCTCAAAAAGACAAATAAATATAAATGAAAATGTAAATGTAAAAAAATATATAGCAAGGGAGAGAAAGAGAGCAGGTCAGCAAGTATTTAAAAAGATCGTTGGAAGAAATGTTCAAGATGGGCAGTTGTCCACTAGCTTAGAGGAAAACTTGACAGGGATAGAGGCTTTTCAGGACAGGTGAGAGACATACGTAGGTGAGTCTAGAAATACACTTCCCTGACGTGGTAGTTCAGGGGCATTTATAAAGGGAATCCTATGTGTAGCAAATTTGAGTGGTTTGAATGTGGTTTGTAGAAGATTGAAAATTGTTCCTCATCTGATTATTTTAAAATGTCTGATGGCTTCTAAAAAAGATTGACTGGAGTTTCGAATACACAATGCATTGTCACTCTTTAGAAGTCAGATGGCACAAAGGGGACACAGTGAAAATTCTCCCTACAGCACTTCTCCCGAGTCACCCAGTTCCTTCCCCAGAGTGATTCCTCTGCTGAGAGTCCGATGGAGGAGAGTTCCTTGTATTCATTGTCTATAGGGGTGGAGTAGTTAAAGCACTGAGGCCTCTAACAGATTCTTCCTTCACATTTGCGCCCTATATTCCAAGTGTGGGAGCTCAGCCAGGAATCTCAGTCTGATGCACCTGGTCTTGCCGTGATGTTTCGGGCCCATTCTAGTCATCGCTGCTCTTAAAGTTCTATCCACTATATTAAAGTAGGAGTAGAATTAAAAGATATTCAGTCTTTTAAAAGATAAAAGAGAGGAAGAAATAAAGCTGTATTGGCATAGGATGCAATTGTCTGCATGGATAATCCTAGGGAATCTACCAAAAGCTACTAGAACTAAGTGAACCAAGCATGGCACAGGACATGTGGTCAGTGTATAAACACCACATACATTTCTGTGTACTAATAGTGGTCAGAAATTGAAATTTTAAAAATATCCTTTAAGCACTTGAGGCAGGAAAATTGCTGCAAGTTTGAGACCAGCCTAGGCTACCCTGTCTCCAAAAAAATGTTCTCAGATACCCTCAAAAGAAGCTGAAAGAGTAAATAAGATTCAGCAGCGTGTGGTGGTGCACCCGGGAGGCTGACGCAGGAGGATCATTGCAAGTTCAAGGCCAACCTGGGCTACAAAGTGAGCTCAAGGCCAGCCAGAACTGTATAGCAAGACCCTGTCTCAAAAATAAAAAGATCCAAAATGTACAGTAGATATTATAAAATGAGAAGAAACTTCAAAAGGAAAGAGAAATTGGGATCTGGGAAAGGAGAAAAGAAGGAAGGGAAAAGAAAATAATGTATGTATCGTAGTTAAGATAGTTATACTTTCTTATTTTATTGGGAAAGAAGTTTGTACTAATATTATTTGGATAATTAAATGCCAATATCTTGTACTCTAAGTGATTTAAGGATAATAATACACAATGTGTTAACCATTGTTACCCTCCTATTATCTTTTTTAGGGGGGTACTGGGAATCAAGCTCAGGATCTTGCACTTGCCAGGCAGGCACTTGTGCCCCTGAGCGCTGTCCTCGCACCTCCTCTTTTATTATCTGGTTTTGAAAGGTTTTTTTTTCTCTTTAAAATTTAAAAAAATGGCCTCAAAACGTAATATAACATTTTGTGTAGTTTGTATTGATCTGTCACACTATTCCACAAATAGTTAAAATCGATGTCTTAGTTACTTTTCTCTCCTTGCTGGGACAAAATACCTGACACCCAAAATTAAGGAAGGAAAGGTTTATTTAGCTCATAGTTTATGGAGATTTTAGTCCATATGTGGCTGGCTCCAAGGCAGAGGGCAGCAGTTCATGGCAGTGGAACACAGCAAAAGCAACAAGAGCAAAAGGGAGGAGCTGAGGCAAGCAGCCTCTTTCTCTCCCTTGCACTATATGCAAACTACCTGCCCCAGGGGGGGTAGCGCCCACACCCATGAATCAATCATAAAGTCTAGAATCCTGCCCTGTGACTGTATGAGGCTCTGGGGGGACATCCAGACGCAAACCATAACATTCACTATGTATCAATGAAAATATTTTTTAAAAAGTTAAAAAAGGTAATTTAGAACGGAGGATGGTCAATTACGGCCCATGCCTTTTTGTGAGTTGTGTCGCCTGTAACAGCTGTGGTGCTGCAGTGCAGTGACAGTTGATTGATGGCGACAGAGTGTACAGCCCCTGACGCTGCCAGTCGGTGTTTGTTCACTCTGCAGCCCTTACAGGGAAGGCTTGCTGACCCCTAACGCAGGCTACTGTGACCTTCTGGCTGGGGAGGGTACCTTCTGCAAGAAGCAGACCGTACTGACCACGGGAAAACATTCATCTTCATCAAAATCCATGATATGCTCGTGAAAAGATGTGAGCAAAAGAAGTCCTCCAGAATGGTAGAAAATGTTTCTAGTATATAAGAAGAATCTCTGACAGCCTACAAACCAGTCAGCAAAAGGTGACATTGAAGCTAAGTCAGGCTGTGTTTTACCTGTAGAATTGACAGCAGATCGTTGGGTGGTACCGCTTGTTGGTGAGGCTGTGGGGATGAGCTGCAGAGCCCCTGGCAGGTGTGCACATGTGCAGGCGTCCAGACAGCCGCAAACCCTGGGCAGAGTGGCAGTTCATGCTGGTACAGTGGCTGTCCTGCGGGCCTCGGCTCTGCGCCTGGTGCACCAGGACTTGCCCCCATTGCAGTCCAGATGCGTCGTGCTGCCAAACCCGAGCCAGACCTCTGTCTTTGTCCCGCTGCGCCTCTCAGCCACTCTTAGCTCAGTCTCGCTTCTCCCCAGACTCTACCGCTGGATCTTGCAGAACATTTGGCGCCTCAAAACTCCGTGTCAGGAGTGCTGATCCTTCCCTGAACCGTCTCCTCGGCTCGTGTTGCGCAGAATAGCCGGGTGCCCCGTCTGTGGCCCTGCCCTCTCCACAGCTCTGCCTGAGTGTGGGGAGGCTCCGAGCCTGCTCACGCATTGTCACTCGCCATCTGCCTGGGTGAGGGATGCAGGTGAAGCTTCCCTCCCTCCCTCTTGTAGCCCACTGCAGAAGTTCTCGTTTGTCCCCGACAGGAGAGTCAGAATCACACCTCTCAGCGCCCCACGGCCACCGCTGAGTTACTCCATGCCGTCTTCACCTCGTGCCTCGGCCACTCCAGGTCCTCCTAGCTGGAGGACCTCCCCTCGCCCTTCATTCTGCTTCCTCAGTGATGGCTAGAATGTGTGTGGGTTTGCGCAGAACTCCAGGGCTGGCCTGAATTACATAGTGAGACCCTATCTCAGAACGCCATAAGCCAGCTGTAGTGATGCATGCCTGTGAGTCCAGCACTCTGGGAGGCTGTTAGGAGGTTTACAAGCTGAAGCCCAGCCTGAGCAACTTAGTGACTTACCAAGATCCTGTCTCGATGTTTAAAAAAATAAAGGAGGGCTGGTGATGTAGCTCAGAGCAGAGGCCCTGGGTTCCATCCCTAGCATTGTTTATGTACATATGTGTGTCCATATGTGTGTATGTACATGTGTATGTGTGAATGTATGTATATATGAACTACAAGCAGACACGGCGGAGTGTGCCTGTAGTTCCAGCTACTGGGGAGCCTGAGGCTGGAGCATCATTTGAGCCCAGGAGTTTGAGACCAGCCTGGACAACATAGCAAGATGCTATGTGAATAATAAGTGATAGAGTGAGCGAGGGGATGGAAATTCTTCAGTATTGTTGCTTGTAGCGGGTCCCACGACTTAAGTGGAAAAGTAAAGCAGATCGTTGGGGATGGTGGGTTTCTTTGTGGTTTATACAAAGAAAAACATACACACACACACACACACACACACACTCACACACACATATGCTGTACCAGTGGTGGTGAACGTTTTGGAGGTTTGCATCACTGTGCTATGTGCTACTCCAGGAAGTCCTCATAAGAAGTGTTCTGGGACCAAGCTGGGGGGAAGGCTTGCTTTTCACTGTGTCCTTTTATGTCTTTGAACGTGTATAGTGTGTACTATTGGAAAAAATTTTACGGAGAGTGGCACACAGGAACCACAGTTTTAGACACATACAGCTGTATAAATTTAAAATAATAGAATGTTAACCCTGAAAGGATTTTAGAGATTCTTGGATCAGTTTATTTTATTTATTTCTCATTTATTTGGTTTTCCTTTTTGTTTTTGTTTGCTACTGGGAATCAAACTTAGGACCTTGCACTTGCCAAACAGGAGCTTGTGCTGCTCAACTATAACCCCAGCTTACTTGGTTTTCTGAGACAGGGTTTCACTATGTGGTTTAGGCTGGCCTCAAACTAGTTGCAGTCTTCTCACCCTTCTGAGTGCAGGATGGCAGGTGTGTGCCACCGTGCCTGGCTGTCAGTTCATTTTAAAATAGAAAAAACTAAAGTCTGATGGGATGAAACTTTTTTTTTTTGCATGTATATGGCTGATGGGTGTTAGAGGTAAATTGAGAGCCCAGGTCTTGTGGTTGCCCTGTACTGGACACTACACACCTGTGGTTTAGAGGTTGACATCTTAAACTAGGCTGGCATGAGGTTGATGCATTCACCCCACTTTGCGTTTATAGTGACTGTCTTGTATGCACCTGGAGTGTGGAGGACATTGGGTATGAGGCTTGGCCAAAATCAGCCTCTTAACCCATGGGGTCTAACAGTACATGGCTCCAGCTCCCAGCCACTGAGTGGGAAAACGATGCAGTTGGTGGACGTCGGGAATGTCGCTGCCTCATTTGTGTTAATAACCTCAAGAAACTGGAGCATTGTGAATATTTCATTCACTCCATTTGGCTCTTAGAAGTTTCCTAGGAGATAATGCTTTTGGCTCTTAGAAGTTTCCTAGGAGATAATGCTTTCTTCTTGGCTAATTACAGAAGTCTTAAAGTGATTGTTCTAAAATATCCAAGCTACACACAAAGTTTTAAAGTGAAGCGCCACCGTTATGTCACGCAGAGGCGTCCTTGCTGGTGGTAAGCCCGTACTTTGAGGACTTACACCTGGGGCTGGCGCCGTCGTACCTACTTCGCGTCTGTGGCTCCCTCCTCCCTCTTTTCTCTCTTCCTCTCCCTTCTTTTCTGTCTGACTGAGTCTTGCAGAGTTGCTGAGTTTCTCAGGGTGGCCTTGAACTTCACATCCTCCTGCCTCAGCCTCATGGAGTGCTGGGATTACAGTTGTGTGCCACCATTCCTGGTATTCATTGATTTACTTTCAGTAAATTACTTCACTTCATATTCAGTTTTACTCATCTTTTAAACATTTTGCAGGATCGTTGTGCACAAGAAGTTGTGACAGCTGTTCTTTAAAACATTCTATAAAAAAATAAAATATTCCATAAAAAATAGTGAATTTCCATTTATTAGGAACCCAAAAAGGTGCAGTTTTTTTTTTTTTTTTTTTGAGACAGGGTCTCCCTATGTAGTTGAGGCTGGCCTTGAACTCGTGGTGATCCTCCTGCCTCGGCCTCCTGACTGCTGGGGCTACAGATGTGCCACCACACCCAACCTGATATTCATTTTGATATTGATTTTGTTTTCAAAAAGGGAAACATAAGCCAGGTGTGGTGGTGCACGCATAGTGTGGGTGTGTCACTGCCCCCTCTGGAAGGTAGTAATGTGTCCAGACTTCGGCTTGTTGAACAGCCATCCCCACAGTGTAGATGATCATCACATACAATCTAATTTATCCTGGGAAAATATTTTAGAACTTGAATCAAGGGTATCCAGAGCACATACGCCCCTCATATCCTTTGCAATAGAAATGGAGATTTGCCTGGTGCCATGGGGCCAGTGGCAGGTGCAGGGAACAGGCCAGCTCCTGTAGCTAAAGCGCTATGAACACACAAATATTCCCTTTGTGTGGGTCTCTCCACAGCTGAAACCTGTGAGGATTCCAAAAGCCTCGCTCCCCGGATGTCTGGCCCTGTTCCTGTCCCTAGCTCTCTCACCACACTTGTGTGATGTGCACAGGGAACACGTGCACTAGCCCCTCACTGCACCCCCAGGTGGAGGCACCTCTTGCACCCCTTAGAGGACGCCCCCCCATCCCCCCAGGCTGGCCAGTCCCACACCCTGGCAGCCTCCTGGTTCCTTTTGTATCTGGAAACCTGGTCCTTTCCCTGCTCCTGCTCCTGCTCCTGCGGCCTCACCAGAGCTCAGTCTACACCCTGCAGCACCCTCCAGCACTAGGCCTAGCCCATCAGTGTCGTCTTTCTGAAGCCCCCAGGGGTTAGGGAATTGCTTGGCTGTAACAACTTCGTTGACTTCCCCTTTGCCTTTAGGGTTTTTTTATTAATTTATTTTTGTCTTCCTTATTTTAAAATTTTTTTAAAATTTATTTTTCTCTTTTTGAGACAGGGTTTCACTATGCATTTCAGGTTGGCCTTGAACTCACAGTATCCTCCTGCCTCAGCCTCCCAAGTGCTAGGATTACAGGCGTGCGGCACCAGGCCCAGCCTTGCCCTTGACTCTTTCCCCAGTCCATTTTAGAGTTGTTTGTCCCATCAGTCACTGGCCCACTCTTTCCTTTGTTTAGCAAACATTTGCTGGCCACTTGTCCATATGATTCATTCTCCCACCTGTGTGCTTGGGGCGAGGCCGTGGAAGGCCCAGACCCTTAGACGTACGTTTTCTCACACTGTTGATCAGGGCAGGCTGGATTTAAGACACTCAACCCTCAGTACTTTAATACAAAACTTTTATTCCTTTTCTTTCTTTTCTCTCTTTCCCTCTCTTCCCAGGTCCTGGGGATTAAACCCAAGGCCTTCACACTGAACTACATCTCTAGCCCTTTTTAAATTTATTTTTTTATTTTGAGCTAGGCTTTATGAAGTCACTGAGTTGCCCAGCCTGGGCTCAACTTTGCACTTTTCCTGTCTTAGCCTCCCAAAGTGCTTGGATTACAGGCTTGCTCCGTCTTACCCAGTAGCGTGAGTTTTATTTCCTGTTCCAGTTCCTGTCGTGTATGTTTAGAGACCATAAGCTACGCAGAAATTCTCCAGTTGGGGGCCTGGGATTGTAGCTTCGCTGGCCGAAACTCTTGTGTCCTTGCTTCTGTGGCAGAGTAGGGGAGAGACTGCATGGGCTTCTCACCACCCTGGTCCTGGCCCAGAAGGAGCGACATCTGTCCCTTTTCACATTTCCTTAGCTAGGCTGCTGGCCGGGCCCCAGCAGCGAGGGTGGGTTCCGGGGAAGCATGGGCATCTGGTGGGCTGAGAGTGGTTGTCACCTATCTGTATACTCCAGGGCTGATGCTGCAATGCATGGACAGCACAGTGGGCATTTTATGACTTTTGTTGTAGTTGAATAAATGCCCTCCTTGAGCTGGTATTCTTAAGTTACTTAATAAACTGTTACGTCACTGACACTCTTCCCTGCCCCCAGCTTGGATTAGGTGTCTTTCCCAGTGTCTCAAGCAAAACATCCCTTACCCCCTCTAATTCTCCACTAGATATTCATTCCTTTAGGGTAGACACTATGGTGGTCATATTTTTCTTTTTTGGAGGGGTTTGAGACAGGGTCTTGTTGTGCAGGTCAGGCTGGCCTTGAACTCTGTGAATCTCAGGCTGGCCTCGAACTTGCAGCTATCTTCCTGCCTCAGCCTCCCAACTGCTGGGATTACAAGCCTGCAGCACCATGCCTGGCTCTTTTATATATTTTTAAAAGCAGTTATATTAAGCAGTATTTTAAAAAAATCCTAAGTACTGAAGATTCCCCCATCACACTTGTCATTCCTGCATGTCATTATCACATCACTGTACACGTGTGTCCCTAATCACTATGATGATTTCCCTGTGTCCATGTGGCAAACACAGTGTTCCTGCCCTCCCTGCTGTTTGCTTGCTGTGCAGAGCCCTTGTGCTGTGAGTGCAGGAATCAGTCTGTGAAGGCATGTGCCTGGCCCCTCTGCACCTCTGCTTCCTGGCTGCTCATGTGCTTAGTGAACATTTGTTGAATAAATAACAAGTGAGAGGGACATTTATTTTCCTGTCATGTTATCCTTTAGGGGCTTTGCCATTTAGTTTTCTTTTTTTTTTTTCTTTTTGAGACAGGGTCTCACTCTGCAGTTCAGCTGGCCTTCAACTCACCATGTAGCCCAGGCTGGCCTTAAACTCACAGCAGTCTGTCTGCCTCAGCCTCCGCCTCAGCCTCCTGAGTGATGGGATTACAGGTCTGCGCCACCATGCCTGGCTTAATTTCCTTTTCTAGAGTACTTTATATTTTCCAAATTAAGCTTCAGAACAAGAATTCCTGTGCAAGGCCTTGTATTCTATCCCTAGTACCCAAAACTAAAAAATGAAATAAAAACAAGAATTTATTTAAAAAAAAATTTACTGACCAGATAGGCAGTGTAAAATCTCTGGTTAAAGTGAAGGACTTTAGTTTTGGTTTGCTTGCTTGTTTGCTTGCTTTTCTTTTTTTTTTTTTCCTCAGTAAATTTTCAACAGGTTGTCAAGGAAACTTAGTGAGGCGAGCTGTTTACCAGTAATAGTGTTTGCTTTGAAGTGTGGCTAAAGTAATGAGTAGGGGTACAAACAGTTGTTAGGACAGATAGTCTGACTTTATTTCACATAGCTGTGCTTTGAAAGGGTAGAGCAAAATACATGCTAGATTTACTACTTATCGTTCACATTAAAGTAGAGAAATTGGTGATACTTCATGTCAGAGTTTTGTTTCATTTTGCTTTTGCTTCAAAATTAAGGTTTTTTTCATTTGGACTGTAGCTTAATTAAATGGTCCTAGTCAGCCTTTGAAGCAACACTTAGATGTAGGATTTCTGGTCAGCTTTTTGCCAGATGAGTAAGGGACGAAAGACTTGTCATTTATACAAGTAGTGAGGATTAACCCATTTTACTATTTTTTCCCTCTTGTCTCCTGCCTCTGGGTTAGTTACGGTATTATTTCAATGCCATTTTCCAGAGAGTCTTTGGACTGTCTTTGTAAAATTTTTGAATTTTACAACTTGAATTAATATACATGCTTATATACCAAAGTATGTTAAAGTATGTTAATATACTTTTTTTTTTTACAAGAATTGTTCAGACATACAAGATTGGTCACAGTTACTGAAGAGAATGAATATGGTAGCAATCCCCTCTTTCTTTTCTGGAACTAGTATATTAGTTTTATAACTGAGGGTCCCTTTCTGGAAGGCCACTCCTTTGGGTCTATAACTATAGGGAAGAAAGTAGTAGCACTGACTCCCTCAGCTTTTAAAGTCACTGTGATCTTAAAACTAGTCTTTTTTAAAAATTGAGATGAATTTTATGTAATATATAATTAACCATTTTATTTTACTTCATTTTTTGGCACCAGGAATCAGACTCAGGATCTTGTGCTTGCCAGACAGGCGCTGTGCCGCTGAGCCACATCCCTGGCTTGAGTTAACCATTTTAGAATGAGCAGTTGATTGGCACTTAGGGACTACTGCTTTTTTAATACACAGTATGCTTTTTTTTTTTTTTTTCAGTTTTTACATTTTGTTGGTCCATGTGTGTAGTCCGTGATGCTTGCGGTCCTTGTGTGGAGCTGGTGCCCGTGACACATCACAGCTCTTTTTCACCCCTTTCCCTTCCCTCCTTCCCCCCTCCCTTCGTCTCTTCCTCCCCTCCCATTTAAAGATGATCTCTCTCCGTACTTCCTGTTATTGATCTTTATTTGGCTTTTCATATTTTGGGTTTCTCAGGTAAGGGAAATGTGATATTTAAGCTTATATGTCTGATTTACTTCACTTAGTGTTCCAGTCTCAAGGCACATCCATATTCCTACAGAAATGCCTCACTCTCCTCCTTTATGGGGAGTAATACGTCATTGTGTGTAAATACTACATTTTTTTTCCATCTGTTCCTCTTGATGGGAACATGCAGGTCGCCTCCAGGATTTAGTTACTATGAATTGTGCTCCCAGTGCCTCCTACTTGCTTTTTTAATTTTTTTTAAAATTTTTTAAATTTTATTTTAAAGACAAAAGAATGGAGACATATGAACCAGAAAAGCCATAAACAATACAGAAAATACAAAGTTATACAGAATATAGTAGGGAATCAGCACTGGATGTTGTATTACATAGTTATCTTCACATTAGTTAACACAAAAACATTAAAGGAAATACCAGATTATAGAGAAGATAGTAGGGAATTTGCACTGGATGCCGTATAATATAAAGTTATCTTCTGTTAATACAAAAACGATTGAGGAAATACAGAATTATAGAGAACACAGAAGGGAATTAGCTCTGGATGCTGTCCTACATAATGTTACCTTCACCTTTGTTACTCAGTTACACAGATGATGGCCCATTTGATCATTCAATTTTTCTCCTCCCTCATCTCCGTTGCCCTACCACTCAATCAGTCATCTTCCCTGTGA
>PVLD010005917.1:23450-84916 GCA_004027595.1 Dinomys branickii | reverse complement strand
CGGCTCCACCCTGTCGTCATGCTGTGGGTGGGGGCAGGTCCAGTCCATGAGGTGCCCTGAGCGGAGCCCCTAGTGGAGCAGCCACCGGGCCCACTGCAGAGCAGCCGCGGAGCAGCCACGGGGCCGCCACGGGGCCCACAGCGGGGCAGCCGCAGGGCCCACTGCAGAGCAGCATCGGGGCCCACTGCGGGGCAGCCGCGGGGCCCACAGAGGGGCGGCTGCGGGGCCTACTTGCTTTTAAAACACTTTCCTCACCTCGAAACAAAACGTTGTACTTGTTATGTTACCCATTGGCCTCCTCCTGCAGTCCTGACAGCCACCAGTCTGCTTTCTGTTTCTGTGGATTCACCTCTTCTGCATATTTCGTGTAGCTGGAACCATGTATTTTGTTTTGTGTCTGACTTCTTTCATGTAATGTAGCATTTTCAGGGTTCATTGTATTACACATGTGTCATTCACTTCTTTTTGTAGCCAAATGCTATTATACTATGTGTGCATGCCAGTTTTTTTGTTGTTTTTTTTTTTTGGTGGTATTGGGGATTAAAACCAGGGCCTTCATACTGACCTACATCCCTAGCTGTTGTGTTGTGTTGTGTTTTGAGACACGCATGCACCACCACACTCAGTGTGTGCATATTTTATTTATTCACTTGTCCATCCACTGGTGGACGTTTGGGTTGTTTCTACCTTTTGGTTGTTACAGGCAGTGTTGGCGTCTACATTTGTGTGCAAGTATTTGAGTACTTATTTTCAGTTCTTTTGTATATGTACTAGGAGCTTAATTACTAAGTTATACAGAGCCCTTCCCAGTCCTTCTCACGGCCCAGGAGGTTTATATTTGTAGTCCCATGAAAAGTTACTGGAATTCTAGCAAGTTAATTCCAGTCTACCACTTCCAGTGCAACCCATGGTGAGAATAGAGACACTAAGGCATATTTGTGGTTATGGGGAACCAGGGGTCCCAAGTCCAGCCATGATGATGGCTATCTGGACCAAAGGCCTCACCCAGGACCGAACCCAGATTTTACTCATTTGTGAAGAAGGGAGTGGCTTGAGGATGAGTGACTGTGAGAGTGATGGGAAATACATGAGTGCCGTGAGCTGGGCCAGGTAGGAGGCCTGAAATCACCTCTGCAGAAGCAGAGAGAAGGATGTGCGGAAAGAGTAATCTGCATAACTCAACTGAGATAGATAGCATCTGATGTTTTGGGGTCAGAGCTCCAGCTCTGATGTGTAATCTTTGAAGCCCCAGGAAGTCACAGCCTCTATTCCCAAGACTCAATCCTAGCCGATGAATTGGCTCACACAGCCCGCCTCATCTCTGCTCTCTCGAGGGAGCAACACGGAGTCGGGGAAACACGCCTGCCATCTCCAAAGATTGCCATCAGCACCTCAGCTAGACTGATAAACATCGCTTAAAGCCAGTTGAAGGGATAAGGAAAAGTCCCAGCCAGCTCTGCACACATCAATACATGGAAATAGGGTCAGGCTAAACTCTCTTTTAAGGAGAGTCACCTGGGTGGTCCTCCACAGTAAGTCAGTGGAGATTTTTATTAATTTTTTTAGTATTGGAAATTGAAGCCAGGGTCTTCATACTAAGCTACATCTCCAGGCTCTCCTTTAATTTTTAACTTTTTTTAATTTTTATTTTGAGATGGGCTTGCTGAGTTGCCCAGGCTGGACTCAAATTTTTGATCCTCCTGCCTCAGGCTCTCTGAGTGCTGGGGTTATAGGGATGTATCACCGCACCTGGCAGTTTATGGTATATTTCTGAGCAACTGCTAGACTTTTCCGTAACAGCCAAATCATTTTCCTTTCCTACTAGCAGTGACCACAGGGCTTCTAATTGTTGCACATCCTTGCTGGTACTCGCTGTGCACCTTCTGTTTGCTTGCCTGCCTTGTGTGACCACAGCTATTCTAGTAGGCATAAAGTAGCATCTCCTTGTGGCTTTACTTTGCATTTCCCTAGTGACTAATGATGCAGAGCACCTCTTCACATGTCCTTTAGCAACGTGTCTTTGGAGAAATATTGTCATTTTGTTGAACAATATTAGTTCTTCACAGATTTTAGATGCCAGACCTTTATTAGGTACGTGCTTTGCAGATCCTGTCTTCCATTCTGTAGGTTGACTTTTCATGTTCTTCCTAATGTGCTTTGATGGCTAGAATTTTTTTTTTAATTGTTTTTGAGACAGAGTCTCACTGTGCAATTCAGGCTGACGTTGAACTCACTACATAGCCCGGACTGGCCTCAAACTCACTGCAGTTCTCCTGCCTGTGCCTCTTATGTGCTAGGATTAGAGGCATGTGCCACCATGCCTGGCAGAAATTCTACATTTTTGCGAAGTTCAGTTTATTTTATTTTGTTGATGGCGCAGGCTTTTGGTGTCATATCTGAGAGTTTTGACATATCTTGCCACATCCACAGTTGTGAAGAGTCACCCCTGTGTTTTCTTGTGTTTGTTAGTTTTACCTCTTATATTTAACTTGGCCCTGTGGGGAAGGAAGAGTCTTCCTCAAAGGGAAGTGAACTCACAGCCTAGTTCGTTTCACTTTGAGTTAATTTTTGTGTGTGTGTTGGGTGTGGTGGCACATTGCCTGTCATCCCGAGCTCTTGGGAGACTGAAATGGGAGGATTGCCATAAGTTGAAGGCCAGCCTGTTCTATTCAGCGAGTCCTGTGTCAAAAAAATATTTGTTTGTGTATGTATATGGTCTGAGATAGGAATCCAGTGGGGACTGTGCTTTTAATGGCAAAATTTCATGGAGCTGCCACTTGATTTCATGGAATGGCCACATGGAGTGCTCTTTAATTGAACAAATACCAACCAAAACCTGGATTTTGTGGTATTTTAAATTCTTCTACATTACATTCATCAAAACAGAGCACACATTTCAGAACCACACTTATTGGAGCCATAGACTCTCTTTCCTAACTCCATGGCCTTCTCTCTGTCCAAGGGTCACAGGTTTTATAGACGAGGATTAGGAGACTGTCGAGACCAGAAAGGAAGGGATAAAGATGAAGGTAGAATTTCACAACAAATGCGAAGGTAACATTATGTAATACAGCATCTAGTGTTAATTCCCTAAAAAAATAATAATAATAATTTCTAAGGCCTGTACTTGGAGAGCGTCAAGGGAGAGAGAGGCGGCGCGTATAAGGTCCCTAGGCAGAAACGGTGGGTGTCTGTAGGGGTACAGGGAAAGTGACGCTTCCTGTGGGGCAGCAGTGCTGACAGCAGGAGAAACAAGTGCTCAGGAGAAACTGGCTGGAAGAGGGACGCATCTCCTGAGCTGTCACCAGAACATGGCGCGTTAGGGAGCAGTTGAGTGTTCTTTTAGTTCTGGAAACACTGTAATGCTGCCGGACTGCTGCTGCAGATAGGGAGTTCCACTGGCTTTGTTTAGGTTCCATTCATCCCAGAGAGTGTAAGGAAAGCAGCTAAAGAAATTCAAAATTACTTCATCATTGACCAGAACACTGGCTCAGTTTGAAATAATAAAACTGTATTATTTTTTGTTTTTATTAAAACTATGTTCAGTATCAGTGTTTTGTGTTTTTATTTGGTTTTCTACTTTTTTTTTTTTTTTTTTTTTTTTGCAGTACCAGGGATTGAACTCAGGACCTTGCACTTGCCAGGCAAGCACTTTTTACACTGAGCTATATCCCCAGCCCGGTTTTCTACTTCTTAATAAAATTTTCTAGTTGAAAAATGCCAATGTCAGCTGGGTGTGGTAGTGCATCCCTGTAATCTCAGCCTCAGGAGGCTGAGGCAGGAGGATCATTGCAAGTTTGAGACCAACCTGGGCTACAAAGAGAGCTTAAGGCCAGCCTGAACTACACAGCAAGACCCTGTCTCAAAAGGAAAAGAAAAAAATGCCAGTGTCACCTCAGCCGCTAGATTAATGACAGGAATTGATCTGCTGCCTGGGTGGCGCGAGCTTTGTTTGGTGTGAGTTGCATGTGCTGTATCCACCTGAAGGGGTAGATCCGGGACAGGAGTGAGAGCCTTGGCGGGGATCTGCGGGGCCATGGTGACCGCCATAGTGAGGGTCTCTTCCTCGGCCAGCCTTGGGTTCTTCAGTCACAGATCTTGTAGTCCTTTTGTTGCCTCTGAGGTAAGTGTTGTGTGAGCTTCAGAGAAAGGAACTGAGGAGAAGGCAGGTGGACAGATGACCGGGACGTAAAGGAAGAGTCGAGGGCGCGGCCGCTGGTCATTATTAGCAGGTGCCTTTCCTCCTTCCAGAAATGACATGAAGCTGGTCTGGACGGGAGTAAAGAAAGCGTGGGCTTAGTATGACTTCTGCATTTGTGCTGTTCAGACTGGGAATGTGTTCTGTGTATCCTTTCACATTTCTACCCTTTGCTCTGTAACCTCAGGTGCTGCTTGTGAGCAGCAGTCGCCACCCCGATCGATGGATTGTGCCTGGAGGAGGCATGGAGCCTGAGGAGGAGCCGAGCGTGGCAGCTGTCCGCGAAGTCTGCGAGGAGGTTTGTGCTGAGGAAGCAGTCGAAAGCCCACCCCATCCGCCCCTTCCGCGTGGCTCTGCAGCTTGTCACAGCTCACCGAGCAAGGGCACTCAGGGCCACAGGAAGACGGCCTGTAGTGCTTTCTGCGGTGCCTGCTCGTGCAGGCGTGGTGAAAGGCGTGTGCATCGGGTGTTCCGTGCAGGCACAGGCCCATAGTAGTGGCCGTGCGTGAGGGTACCTCGCACTTCGTGGCTGCCCAAGGATCTCTTGCTGTTGCCAGTTACCTGTAGAGAGGGTCAAGCATGAGCGTAGGAATAAGAGGAGCTGGCCAGGTCAGTGTAAGTGGCTCATTCTAATGAACCCTGGGATGAGGAAGAGGCCCTCCTTTTCCTGTGCTTCCTGATTCCTCACATTGGAAGTGGCTGAAGCAGTAGTTGTGTTGACCAGAGCTGATAATAGGACAGCTTGGAAAACAAGAGTACCTTCTTTTTGACGTAGTCACTGATGTTCATTGTGTGTGTGGAGCTCCTGGGCCTTGCCTCTGTATCACAGTAGGTATTCCGGAGTAAACAGCAGTCAGGTGTGGGCCCTTACTAGTTCCTTATTTCCAGAGTCTGGCGGAGGACTGACAGATGGATTGTAATTCAAAAGCCAAGGGGAAGGAACTAGTGTTTGTCCATAGCCTGTGCGATACCAAGCTCTATGGCACTCCTGTTAGCGCATGTAGGACTTGTGGCTTTGCTGTAGGTTTTATCATCCCCAGGTACTGGTCCTAGCACCCACAGGTAGGTTTTTTTTGTTGTTATTTTTTGTATAGGTAGTATTTTTGAATCCATGTAAGATTGATTCTTGGGACATATGAAATAGCACTTAGGACAAATCTAAATTCTGTCTTTCTTGCCCTAAAGTCCCTTCAGGGCAACCTTCCCATGGAACACCCATGGGATCCCCCCTTGCTCTGCCTGCAGTCTCACCCTGGTGTGCGTCTCTCATCTTACCTGTATCTGGTGTCTTTAACTAGACTGCAATCTCTGCAGGCAGAGGTCACCTTCTCTGTGCAAACCCTCTCGCTGGGCCTTGTGCACACCCAGTAGGTGGGAAGTAGGCAGCGCCTGCAGCTGTGGGCAGTGCACAGTGGCTGGAACAGCACTGCAGGTGCTGAAGAAGTGCCCGAATGCAGACTCAGAGTACAGGAAGCGACAAGGGCAGAGAGGACATGGACAGCTTTTTAGTGGGTGGTGAGCAGGCTGCCAGGTAGACCCGCTGGAACCAAGAGGGCAGTACTGAAAAGATCTTTGACCTGGGAATCCTTGTGGTGGCAGGGATGCATGCGCTAATCTTTGTAATACAAAAGCTATTTACATTGTGATTTTAGTTCTCTTAAACATTCCTGTATTTAATTCTAGATATTTCCAGGATTAGAGACACTTACTGTAACACTAGAGAGCGTGGTCCCATGAACTGAAACCAGGACCTTGGGTGACCAGTAGGGTACCCCAGCCTTGTGCACTGGCTTGGTCAGGGCTCCGTGGTGTCCTGGCAGGTGGGAGTGGTGTGGAGTGTGAGCATCTGCAGTGCTGTCCACAGAAGGTCTGTCTTAGTCCACTGTCACTGTGGCAAACCCCTGAGCACCCTCTGGCTGCCAACTGTTGCCTTACCCCAGGAGAAGCTTACTGTTTGGGGCTCGCCGCAGGGCTTTGGGGCCCGTGTGAGGCAGCGCCCTGGCTGAGAATACTCTCTGCAGTTGGGGAGTGAAAAGAGACCGGGGCCCACAGTCCCCCTGAGGTCTGGCAGTGCGGGGGGGTGCCTTGCACAGGCCTCACCTGCCAAAGCTTCTGTCACCTGTCCGCCCTCAGCTGGGGACCAAGCTCGTAACTCAAGCCCCCAGAGGACATTTCGACCCCAGCTGTGGCAGCAGTTTCCTGCCTGAAGTCTGGTTCATCTTGCGGCATATCTGTATCATACTCCGCTATCTAAGCCATGTGCTGCTTGGTGTCGGTCGCCCAGGGTGTGTGCTGGACCCTCACGGTCTCCTTGTTGCTGTCTAGCACACATCATGTGCTTAATGCAGGAGATACAGTCATGGATCTGATCAGCAGGGTAGCCATAAATATGCAGCTGAGGCAGGTGCTTCTGGGCTGTCAGGAGCAGACACATTCCTCAGGTCCTTGTTAAAAGAGATGAATGTAACTGCGTCCTAGCCGCTGCCCAGCTGTGCTGTATGGAGCTGGAAGCCTGGGTCATGGCGCATGGGCAGGCGCCTGTCACAGTGGGTGACAGTGGGCTTGCAGAGCTCAAGGAACCTATCTCATGGCCGCTGCTCAGCCGCTCTCCTTCTGTGCAAGAGTTGCACTCATCTGTGCTTGGCTTCTTCTGCGTTTTTGCTGCCTTGAGCTCCACTCACCTGGCATTTGACTGTGTGTGTTGCATTGTCACTTCCCCAGAGGGGGCCTGATTGGTTTTGCCTGGTTACAGCTTCCTGTAGGATGTCCCTATGTCCTGGTGAGCAGAAAGGCCAGCCGCACCTCCGGCGTCTGGTCCTTTTCTAGATGGCTGCCTTCCCCTTGCAGCAGTTGCTGTTTCTTGCTCTGTAGCTGTGCTGTTCTGACCAGTGTAGTCATGTGCTGTAAAATCAGGCAGCATGTGAAGAACTGCTCACAGCAGCTTTACCAGAGTCCTGTAAATGGATAATTGCTACCCATTCCTTAGTGGTTCAAGTAGGATGGAGGGCGGGGAATACAGCGCAGTGGCACAGTGCCTGCCTGGCAAGCACAAGGTCCTGAGTCTTGATTCCCAGTACCAAAAAAAATAATAATTAAAATTTAAAAAGCAGGGTGAAATGCTGTTTATGATATGAAGCCATTTGGTGGGGAAGAAATGCATTATTGGATTCAGTGGCATGACACTGTCTCAGCTACTCAGGAGGCTGACGCAGGAGGATTCCATACTCAAAGCCAGCCTGGGCAATTTTGGGAGACCATATCCTAAGATTTGAAAATTTTTAAAAGGGCTGAGGATATAGCTTAGTGGTAAAGCACCCAGTTCAGTCCCCGGTACAGAAAAGCAAGGAAGGGAGGGAGGAAGGTCTTGAAGGGATCTTGGAGGATGTGAATCGTGGCTGTGCATCGGTGTAGACAGAGTGGATAACACTGCTTACACTTCCTGTGTGTCAGGCTGTCCTACAGCCCTTGGCCTGTGCTATTTGTCCCACTGACTTCTAATACCCTATGAGATAGTAACTATTTACTGTCTGCAGTCTACAGGTGAGAAAAAGCTATGGTTCTCTGAGAGCAAATGAAGCAAATTGTGTTCAGCCTGATATATTCAAGACTCACATTGAGATCTGAATTCAGGACCTCTAGTTTCAACACTCACATTTCCAATGCTGTGCTTTCTGAAAGGATGTCCACCAAAATGTTCACAGTGGCTGTCTTTGGATGAACTTACAGGTTATCATGTTCTCTGCATTGAACGTACATTTGCATTATCACTGGAGAAATTTTCTACGTGAACATGAATGGAATGAGATTACCAGGCAGCTGATCGCAGCATGGTCCCACTCAGCTACCGTTAAACACAGCTGTCCTCAAGCTTTGTTCAGCACAGCTTTCTGAATTGAGCACATGGGCCAGATATGGTGGTACATGTCTGTGGTCCTAGGCAGATGCAGGAGCACTTCGAGTTCAAGTCCAGCCGGTTTATAACTGAGACCCTGTGTCAGAATTTTAAAAAATTTTTAAAGGGCTGGAGATGCAGTTCAGTGAAAAAGCCTTGGGTTCATTGCCCAACACTTAAAAAAAACAAGCCAAATAAAAACAAAAAACCCCAGCATAATGACTGAATTTCATAAACATACATGTGTTGCACTTTAGACACTAGCAGCAACACTTAAAGGGCTAAAACACTCCCCCTTTGTAAAGGAGTCTTTTAAAACTTTCAGCTCTTTATAATGAAAATCCTGCCATGGTAAGTGCCCGCAGGTCACCCGGGGTGTGATGGGCCTTACAGGGCAGCACGGGTGTGGGAGCCAGTCTCCCTGGAGTGGGAAGGAAAAGCACCTCATTGCATGGCCCTCAGGGCTGTCCTCTTTTGCTAGTTCAGTGGGAAGATGCAGCCTGTGGCTGCCAGGAGCTGCTTCCAAATCCTTTGTTGTTGTCTGTTCCTGTTCCATTTCCATCCCCCTCACTATTTATCATCCCCCTGTGTTCTCACAAGGGTGGAGGACACCCAAAACCAAACCGAGTAACTGGGTGGAAGCACATGTATGCAGTCTGCTGATTAACCTGTGACCACAAAGCCGGGGGGTGGAGCACAGCTGGAATCCCAGCACTCAGGAGGCTGAGGCCGGAGGATTGCCACGAGTGCGAGGCCAGCCTGAACTGCACAGTGACACCCTGTCTTAAAAAGACCAAAAACCGCACACTATTCCAGGTAGCTAGGGCAAGAGCATTGCGAGTGGGAACCTCAGTGAGACCTTGTCCCAAAATAAATGTGAAGGGCTGGAGGTGGGGCTCCGTGGTGGAGCCCTTGCCTAGCGTGTGCAAGGCCTGGGCTCATTCTCCACTGCAGCAGGAACAAAAGCACACCTAACGTGCGGTTAGCTCCTGGGGCTCCTCGCGTGTGTCCCGGTGCTGCACTTTTCTGCAGCTCACAGCTCACGGCTCATGGCTCTCACTGTCTGTGGCTGTGCCATGTACATGCGCCATATGGGGTGCGTCTTCAGGACATCTCAGACTGCCTGTATCTCACTACCCTCCCCCCAGGTCGTCTTAACACTGTCCTGCATGAAATAAAAATGTCACACCCTTTTGGACTGAATCGCTTTCGGTAAAGAAAGCATCCTTCATGTGATATCATTGGTGTTCGTTTCTGCAGGCACCCTGGGTTTGGAGCCTTCCTAGTCTGTTCCCCTCCGAGACTGTCAAGAGTCTGTTGTAACCCTTCTGAGTCCATTTGCATTCTCAGATGAGAGCATAGTCAGTACCAAGGCCACAGGGCCACATGCCTGTAATCCCTGCACTTCGGGAGGCTGAGGCAGAAGGATCACAAGTTCAAGCCCTACCTGGACACCCCAGCAAGACCTTGTCTCAGAAAGTAAAATTTAAAGGGTTGCAGATCTAGCTCAGTGATAGAGCATTCCTGGATCCCATCCCCAGTAACACACACACACACACACACACACACACACACACACACACATAACTGCCATAGTGAACTTTATCTTAAAAATCTGTACCTTCTTATCCCAGTTTCTCTCCCATGTGTTCCCTGTCCCTGCAAGAGTGGTTGTGCTATTCTCACATAGAGAGCCCAGAAGACTCCATGCGGTGCTGAGCTCTGTCACCAATGGGAAAGAAAGCAAGACTGCGTGTGCCTTGTGCACTACAGTGGAATGAAGTCTGTGACTGCTTAGTGATTTCGAAAATTCTTCCGTTACCACCCTTCCCCCTTCACTTGTTGCCCTTTCTTTTTTTTTTTAAGATTTATTTTGTTTTTGAGTTAGGGTCTTGCTGTGTAGCTCAGGCTGGCCTCAGGCTCCCAGCTGTCCCTGCCTCAGCCTTGGCGTGCTGAGATTATGGGCGTGTGCCGCCACAACCAGCCCTGCTGCCTTTGAGCTCACAAACGTTTGGCTTTACAGGGAAAAGTAAAGGCTCAGTATGGTGGAATTGAGATAACATGGTTTTTTCAAAACCTGGAACTACCTGTGTATAGTGGTGCCTACTTGTAGTCCCAGCACTTAACAGGCTGAGGCAGAACTGTAAATTCAAGCCCAGCCTAGGCAATTTAGTAAGACCTTGTCAGTAAAAAAAGGCTGGGGGTGTAGCTCAGTGCAAAGGCTCTGAGCTGAGTATCCAGAGGAACTAGGTGTGGTGGCACATGCTTGTAATCTAAGCATTTGGGAGGCTGGGGCAAGAGGATTGCTGCAAGTTTGAGGCCAGCCTGAACTACATAGTGCCCCCCAGCCCCAAAAAAGGAAGGGGGGGGATAAAGGTTTATATATACATAAAGTAAAGCCTATAACTTTAACCAGAAAATACATACACACTGAAATTTAGTAGCAAAACTTTAAAATATGAACATTGTAAGATAGACTTTCTTAAGATAGGCTTTCTTTGGTAGTACTGGGTATTACACCCCAGGGCCTTTACACTGAACTACATCCTTATTTTTATTTTTGTTTTGTTTTTGCGGTACTGGGGATCGAACTCAGGACCCTGCGTTTGCTAGGCAAGCGCTTATTCCACTGAGCTATATCCCCAGCCCTGAACTACATCCTTGACCGTTTCTTTATCTTTATTGTTTTTGGTAGGGGATACCAGGAATTGAACTCAGGACCATGCACTTACCAGGCAGGTGCTGCACTGCTGAGCTACCCTGGTCCCCCTTTATCTTGAGATCTTAGCAAGCTAAATTGCCCAGCCAAGGTTCCAACCTGTGATTCTCCTACCTCATCTCCCAGAGTGCTGGGATTACAGGCATGCACCACCATTCCTAACTAAAATTTTTCTATATATTTGACATTTTTCTTCTTTTCTTTCTTTCTCTTTTTTTTTCCTTTTTGAGACAAGTTCTCGCTATGCAATTCAGGCTGGCCTTGAGCTCACTTTGTAGCCCAGGC
Organism: Dinomys branickii; assembly: GCA_004027595.1. Lineage (NCBI taxonomy): Eukaryota > Metazoa > Chordata > Mammalia > Rodentia > Dinomyidae > Dinomys > Dinomys branickii. Next base: position 73,822 of record PVLD010005917.1, on the reverse strand, counting down.
TGGTCTCAAACTCACAACAATCCATCTGCCTCAGCCTCCCGAGTGCTGGGATTACAGGCATGCACCACTATTCCCAGCTAAAATTTTTCTATATATTTGACGTTCTTCAGAATAAAACATTGGAGAGAAAGTAGGCATAAATAGTAATTGTATGGGAACTATGCTCCACACCGTGAGCTGGAACCTGAAGTACGGTGATAGGCTGGAGGCCACTTTTCTGTAGTCACTCCTACTCACTTGCTAACTGCTGATCAGGCTCTACTGTGGGCTCTAGAGGGCTGGAGCTGCGCTGTCAGGATAATTACAGCTTTATTTTTACTTAGTAAAAGGACACATTTTTAACTGCTTTGGTCACAGCACTGTATAAGAATCATTGCTGTACATGTACCAACTCCCCACAATGTAATCATTATAAACACGTACTCACAGAAATTTTAAAAATTAAAAACATTAAAACAAAATACATCATATACCTAAATGTTAAACATAAACCTATAAATAAAAATTTAAAACTAACATAGACAAAAAGAATGACCTCAAGTTTGCAGCCAGCCTGGCCAATTTAGGGAGATTCTGTCTTACAAAGCAGGAAGGGCTAAGCTGCCTCTCGGGGCAGGGCAAGTGCCCGAATGCAGAGGCCTGTCGCTGAGCCCAGGATGGCCTGTACATGGGTATGAGGGCTCAGCCCTGTGCCCTGCCTCGGTGTGGTGTAGGTGGTGATCTTATGCTGAGAATTTGTTCTTAGCAGATTTAGTGAGAAATGTGCCTTGGCTGCCTCACATGGCTGTTTGTGTGAGGAGTGTCTGTACTCTGCCTCCCCAGGAAAGCAGATACACAGAAGTTACTGCTGAGGAAAGTAGAAGCTTACCCTGAGGGTAGGACCCTCGTGGGCGCTGTGTGTCAGGTGAACGGGAGCGCAGCGCAGGGGCTCATGGGAGCAGCATGACCTGCAGAGCCCTGGGTTAGCGCACACCCAGGCCCTCGGCCTGTCCTTGAGACTGGGTCATCTGTTTCTGGCAGCTGAGAGCACAGCTTGCTGCCTTCTCAGCTACAGTGCAAGGCTGGAGGGAACCTCGGCACAGAGCGGCTCAGTGTGGGCCCAGCTGAGGTGACCAAGGTGTGCCTGTGCCGCTCCGGCCCTGTGCGGGAAGGGTCAGAGTCAGGATGCAGCGGCTCTGTCGCTGGTTTGGATTACTTAGGGGTGGGTTTCATGGAATTGGCAGTAAGTGACAAGACAGTTACTTATAAGAGCAAGTAACTGGCACCAGCAGGAAGGCGTACTTAGCCATTCTTTGTGGAACGGGATTATAGTTTGACTTAGATATTATGGCTCCCTCTTCAGCCCGTGTCACAGGCTGTTTAATACAGTGAGTTAGGAAACACCCGAAGAACAGGGCAGAGGCTGTGGCGTGCTTCTGTGTGGGTCTGAGGCCTATGTTTTCCTTTATCATGTTTGTCACGAGGGTACTCTCTGGTGAACTCCACAGCACAGATCACTGTTCTTTCTGTATCTGCAGAATGATCACTTAAATCTAAGTGCTTCTCCAACTTAGCGCACTCCACACCCCCTTTCCATAATAGATGTTATAACAAAAACACTTTTCTGTGTTACCGTTCATAGACTAGGGAAGCATTGTATTGTAGGGTTTAAAGAATTAAAACCAGGCTTCCTGCCCGCTTAAATATGCAGCAGGACTTTGGAGTAAGGCACCCTTCCTCTGCAGGACATCGGCTCCCCAGTCGGTTTCTGCAGCACGCCCTGCTCCCAAGCCAGAGACACACCATTGCCACAGTGCCGCTGGGGCAGCCACACACAGGGAAAAGTGCTGTTTTGGCAGACTTAGGAGGTTCATTTTGTCCCCCACACCCTAGTTGCCTAGTCCCTCGTGGTTGAGGGGTTACTGATGTTCAGGCCCTTGCTGTGGTCTCTTGGGGGCTGGAGCTGGTGCCCCAACTCTGACGGGTAGAGCGAGTGTGTAGCAGGGTGGAGGGCCCAGCAGAGGGGCTCACAGCAGGGCCTCAGAGCCAGTGCCTCGGTGGACATGGGGCTGCAGTGAGTGGGTCTGCAGGGTGACTTGCAAACCATAGAAGCTGTTGGGAAGGAGAGCGATGATGGTCCTTGCCCGGCCTGTCCCACCTACCAATGGAGAAGACACAGTAAGTGAAAACATACATACTCCGTCTCATGGTTCAGCAGAGAAATGCAAATTTTAAAAAGCTAGTATATTCTTGTCCATTTTGTTATTGAAGATTTAAAAACTGATTCTAGCTGGGTTTGATAGGATGTGACTGTAATCCTAGCATTCAGGAGGAACACCAGTTCAAGGCCAGCTTGGGCTATACTGCAAGCTCATCTTAGTGAAACCCTCTCTGAAACACAAGAAAAAAAGCCTGGTGAGGTGGTGCATGCGTATTATCCCACCACTTTGGGAAACTGAGGCACGACAGCTACAAGTTCAAGTTCCACCTGGGCAATTTAGCAAGATCTTGTGTCAAAAACATAAAGGGCCCTGGAGCTGGGGCGGGGGCTGGGGCTGGGGCTGGGGCTGGGGCTAGGGCTAGGGCTAGGGCTAGAGCTAGAGCTCAGTGGTAGTGTGCCCACTGTTAGGTCCCTAGTGCCACAAAAACCAAACCTAATTCTGTCCGCGGTGGTGAAGGAGGCAGCATATACGAAGAACCTTAGGGTATGCAGCGTGTCTCTGGCCCAGAGCACCAATCATGCGAATGCATTCTGTTTGTTTCTTCTTTTTTTTCTTTCCGTTTCAAGCCTTGCTGTGCATCCAGCATAAGGCAGCAGCTCCCTCTTTCCTGGACATTAGCCCTGTTCTTTGATGCCTGGGACCCCCTGGGATTTTCAGCTTAGTCATGGCATTTTATGGAGGGTGTCATGACTTCCTAGGCTGGTGTGTAAATGTTTTTCCATACCTATAGTAGTAAGTCTCAGGTGTTTTTCCTGTATACAATATATGTATACTTTTTAGAGACAAGGTAGGTCTTACCATTTTGTTCAGGCTGGCATTGAAGTCTGTGTAGCCCAGTCTGGCCTTGAATTTGAAGTAACCCTCCTGCCTCAGCCTTCCAAGGGCTAGGATTACAGGCCTGTGCCACCACCCCCAGCTCTATAGTATTTATAGTTAGTATGGACATTTTAAAAATAGAAAAGAAAAAGAACAAAATATAATTTTTTTCATATCACTAGTAACATTTTAATGTGTTTATTTCATGCTGTGTAAAGTTTCACCTGTGGGCCAAGGCATTCTGAGGGAGGGTATTCTCAAGTATCCGGTACAGAAGGTTTGCGGAAATGTGAGAGGAGATGGGAATTTCTTTGGGGGGTAGCGGGTACCAGAAAGGACCTCATACTTGCCAGGCAGGTGCTGTGCCACTGAGCTAAATCCCCAGCCCGAGGGGCAGAGCTGTCTAGTATTTCTCTCAACAGTCATTTTCTACCATCCCAGTTTATTTTAGACATGCCAGCTCTGCTGTCCCAGAGGACCAGTCTCTCTGCTGGTACAGGTGCGGACCCAGGGCTGTGTCTCCTGACTTCTTTGCTCTTCTGTCACCCCAGCATCTTCAGTTGCAGGGCTGAGGGGTGCTCTTCACGGGTACAGGGAACCAGGCACCGGACATTTGTCAGCACCTTGTCCATAACAAAAGTTAGAGCAGTGTAAGTTGGGGGTAGTTGTGTCTGCCATGGCATGCTTGTGCTATCATCCAGAAATGTAAGCACATACAGGAAACACGCATATTCCGACCTGCGGCCCCTCATGGAACAATCACGAGGTGGTGAGCACAGTGCCTGGTGCACGGGGGGAGAGTGTGCTGGAACCCACACGTGTTTGCAGGAAGACCACAGAGCTGGTGACTTGTTGCAGGAGAGAGGAGAGGAGACTGACAGGTGTCTCTGCAAACTTCTGCTTTCCCTAAATTCTTTGTTTCTTCGGTTTTTAACAACCCCAGAGTTTGTGCAGAAGTGAACTCAGTAACCAGCCATAAAGGTCAGTGCTTTAAGTACTTAATGGCAGAGCCACCTTTCCTTCCCTAAGGAATTCTAAAGGGATAACTGAGCTTTTGCCTTTGTTGTAATATTTTCAGCTTTGAAACCCTGATTTTGCTGTTCTTAGAGTTTTTTTTTTTTTTTTTCAATTATGTAGAATATTTGTGGAGATAAAGTTACTGGGAAAAGGAGTGGTTCATGTTCAGGTCACTGAGACAGCAATGAGGAGGTTAATTTTTAAAGTGATCAAAGACACTCTGACTAGAATTAATTCTGTAATCTGTGAAGAACCATCAGATATGCTCATCTGCCTGAGAATTATGAGAATGGCTGGTGTGTCTGTTTATGTGGCCCCTTCTGTTGGTGGTGCTGACATTTATGGATTTAGAATAGAAACTATTAGCTGTCTCTCACCATCCAATAGAATTTAAAATAAGAATGATCATTTGTTGTCTCATGCGTCCTATGAGACATGAATTCATACAAAGTCTCCCCTGCTCCATAATCTCTAGCACCTTGGCTGAAAAATCAAAGGCTGGAACAGAGTACTGTTACAGGGGTAGCTTGAGTAGCTTCCTTTTTGGTGGTGGTGGTACTGAGCTATATTCCTGTCCATTTCCCCTGCCATGTTGCCCCTAAGTCTTGCTAAATTTCCCAGGTTAGGCTTGGACTCAGGATCCTCCTAGATGGCTGAAATTATAGGCGTGCACCATCACACCAGCTTTTGCGTGGCTGTCTCTAGTAAGTGTCCAAGATCCCGACTTTCTTATTTGATTTTACTTTATTTTATTTATTTATTTATTTATTTATTTATTTATTTATTTTTTTGTCTTTTTGAGACAGGGTCTCGCTGTGCACTTCAGGCCGGCCTTGAGCTCACTTTGTAGCCCAGGCTGGCCTCAAACTTGCAATGATCCTCCTGCGTCAGTCTCCTGAGTGCTGGGATTACAGGCATGCACCACCATGCCTGGCAAGACCCTGATTTTAGTTTTTTTTTTTTTTTCCTACATCATTATCTGTACTGATTTCCTTCATACTTTACCCCGATGTCAAATTCCCTGGCATCCCTTGCCTTTTCGTTCCTTATCTGCCTCTTAAATCGTTTTACTCAGTTTAGCTGTGTTGTCACACATCATTGAATGCCACCCATTGATGAATAGTTAATTCAGTGGCGGAGTGTAGAGATTAGAATCTCCCCTGTTAGAGAACACAGTACTGTATTTGAACTAGTTTTTGTTGGAACCCTGAATAGAGGTTGAATTACTGGGACAGGAGCCAGTTGCCTTCTGCTAACTGAATGGAGTCCAGAAGAGTCTTCCAAAGCAGTTGTGTTTGCTCTCCCATCCAGCTCCACATTCCAGGAAGGGATTGTAGTCATTAGGAAATACGTCCACAGCTCGCTTTGCACTGAACTCCAGTTCACAGTGGTCTTGGCACATACTGAGTGCAGTGCTTTCCCTCTAGAGTCTGTGATCATTAAACTGCCAGCAGCCGCTGGATTTAGGCAAGTTGTTTTCAAACATAGTGATCCTAAATGACTAGGAATAAGGGAGGGAAAAACATATATTGGGTAGATATTAATGAAAATAAAACTGAAAGGATAAACTGGAGACTTTTATAAGTAAGTGGATGCAACTCGAGATCATGTTCATAAGTGAAATAAACCAGACACACATGTGCACACACCATATTGTCTCCCTAGTGTGAGAAGCAGAAGGAGTAAATAAGATCCAAAATGTACAACAGATATTGCAAAATGGGAAGAAATTGTTCAAAAGGAAAGAGAAACTGGGATGGGGAAAGGAGGAAGGAGGAAGGGAAAAGCAAAAAAAATTTTTTAAAAATATATATGTATATAAGATAGTTAAGATAGTAGTAGTTATACTAATTTGTCTTATTTCATTGAAAAGAAAGGTTTGAGCTAATATTGTTTGGACAATTAAACGTGTATATCTTGTATTCTTAGTAACAGGCTGAAGTTAAAGATGACAGTGTGCAATGTATTAACCATTGTTAGCTTCTATTATCTTGTTTTGAAATTTTGTGGGGTTTTTTTTTCCTCTTTAAAAAATGTTTGTAAGAAAACTGAGATAGGAATTATAATACAGAGTTTAAGTTAAAAACATTTAAAGAGGCAGGTGCTTGCCTGTCTTCATAGTAGTCAGGACACTGAGGCAGGAGGATTGCTGCCAAATTGAAGGCCAACCCAGGCTACACGTGAGTTGAAGGCTAGCCTAGACTACATAGTGAGGCCCTGTCTCTGAAAGACCAAAAAGAAGAGACATTTCATGTTGATAGAAGGAGCAGGAGTCTGCCAGGACCGTGTGAGTGTTGTGAACTTGTGCATACCCAGTATACCTTTGTCTGCATAAAGCGGACCTGGGAAGGGGGAGAACAAATCAGCAGCAACGCTGGAGACTTTCAACCTCTCACATAAGCCAGGCGGAGGGTGGTGCCCGCGTGTAATCTCAGCGCTTTGGAGACTGAGGCAAGAGAATTGCTGCAAGTTTGAGGACAGCCTGGGCTACGTAATGAGACTCTGTCTCAAAAAACCAAAAGGTAAAAATTAAATCTCATTTAATACTATTAACAGAAAAAGACAAACAGAAAAATTGAGTGGGTAAATAACAGCATTTACAAGACTGAGCAAACAGCTATATCAGGAGATAACTTCGCACCCAATAAAGAATAGTTTCCAAGCACACATGGAAGAATTATAAAAATTAATCATATGTTAAATCATAAAAGAAATATTAAATGCTCCAGAGTATCAGTATCGCAGGCTATTTATACTCCAGTAAAATGCAGATAAGTTAGAAATCAGTAACAGAGCCAGCTTGAAAAAGAGAGAACCGTGTTTGGAAACAAAAGAATGTTCTGAGTAATCCATGAGTGAAAGCGTAGATCATAACAGAAGCCGGGAGGCGGGCAGAGCCAAGCAGCCGTGAAAGCTCTCAGCACGGGTGCCTGGCTTTATGACTTAGGGAATTCTGCGCAGTCAGTTCTTTGAACCCTAGATATGATCCTAGAAAGCAAAATAGACCACTGGTGCTGGTGGTGCACACCTCCCGTCCCAGCACTTGGGAGGCTGAGGCTGAAGGAACACAAGTTTGAGCCCAGCTTTGACTTGGCAAGATCCTGTCTCAAGATAAAAAAGGCAGGGCTGGGATAGAGCTTAGTGGCACAGGTGCCTGCCTGGCAAGTGCAAGGTCCTGAGTTCAATTCTTGATACCAAAAACATTAAAAAATAATAATAATAAAGGGAAGATGTATATTCAGGAAGTTAAGTAGTCACTTCAAGAAACTAGAAAAAGCAGAAATGAGCCCCAGGAGAATAAAGGGATGGAAACAACAAGGGAGGGCACAAAAATTCATAGGAAAAATAGAAAAAACCCACAGAATAAAAAGTAATTTATTTGTCTAATAAAGCCATCAAGCTTTTGGCAGGACCAATAAAGAAAATAAGGGACAGAACAAATAAATAAGGAACCAAAAAAAGAAAATAACTATAATTTTGTTATGAGAATGCTACATGGCTGTAATTTATTTGAAAACTTGGATGAAAGTTTTTTAGACTAAAACTGTCCTGATTTACTTTAGATAGAATAGTCAACCAGCCAGGCCTGGGAGGTAGTGCGTGTATGTAATCCTAGCACTCTGGAGGCAGAGGCAGGAGGATTGCCATGATTTTGAAGCTACATGGCAAGATCATCTCAAAAAAAAAAAAAAAATGTCAACCTACATATAGATCATTAGTCCTTAAAAACGTTAGTAATCGCTCTCCATGTCTGTCAGAATGCCAAATGAATTTTTTTTAATTAAGGAAAGTATATTTAGAATGTTTCAAAAGATTTAAAGTAGAACACTTTACAAAATGCTTGAGAGAAATAAAAATCTTAAACTATAAGTATAAATATAACATTACACAGAATACAAAATAAAAAGAGAAATAGAAAAGGATCATGTGCACTCCAAAGTCTGAACATTACTAATAATGATCAGATATTTAGGTTTAAACGTACAGTTCTTGGGTATGGGAGCCATATTCTTGTACTAGTCTTCCAGAACAGTGGGCAGCGCTTTTCAGCTAACCTTTATGTGTAGTATCATCTTCACAAAGTCTTTGGCCACCTCTGCTGTTACCACATCACTATGACTAACTTTATTTCTGAGCTTCACACCATAGAATTTGTCGGCTGACTCCAGCAGTTGAGGCCTAAAAGTAGCTGTAGTAAACTGAGCATGTATAGCACGTTGCACGATCATACGTGACACTGCCACTCTGTGTTGAGCATGTAGAGCTTGGTCACTCTCATCAAACAAGTACAAAGGGGCTGGATCACATTTCTAAATTGCAAATATCAGAGCAAGAGCTACCAGGGATTTCTGCCCACCTGAAAGCTGTTGCATTTCTCTCACCTCCCCTTGTTTTCCTGTAAATGACACCCTAATTCCAACTCCGGTGAGCTGGTCAACCGATGGGACACTGCTTTGTGACCCAGAGCCCCTCACCCTCTCCACCTCCTTCTCCATCGCCCTGAGACTGACGCCCTCCATATCTCCTTTCTTTATCACCAGAGTAGCTTCGCCGCCAGGCACCAGCTTCTGGAATACTTCACTGAAGTTCTTGGACACCTGTTTGAAAGTTAATTGAATAGCTTGCTGCAGTCAAAGTTCAAGTACATCCGTCAGTTCCATGGTCAATTTGTGTCTCTATCACGCCCCTCTTGTGGCTTTATTAACTTTTCTTTCTGCTCAGAGAAATTTACAAACTGATCTAGAGCTTTATGTTAAATGGCTGTACTTTAATTCTGTGTTGCACTGTTCCAGTTTTCGAAACAACTGTTTGAGGCTCAGTGTCTGGTACTTCTCAGATGCTTCCTGGGGAGCCAGATGAATTTTACCAAAATTTCAAAAATACATTCCTGTTTGGGCTGAGGAAGGAGAGCGTACATAGCTCATGCATGTAACCCAGGCCTCAGCTGTGCTGGGCGAGTGCCGTGCGATGTGCCGTACCACCTGCCCGGTAGTCTCTGAGATAGTCTCTCCCCTAAGGGATTCCGGGGAGGGATCGCACACCAGCACTATCTGGTCGTCCCGAGGGGTGACGGGCTGGGTAGTGGCCATCCTAGATGTCCGAGGAGGCACCTTTCACACCCCCACGGCCCTCCTGCTGCTCTGAGAAGTAGGCAGTAGCACAATGAGTGACGTGTTTGTGTTCCACTAAAACCTTTACTTAGAAAAACCGACATCCGAATTGATTTGGCCAGGGGCCGTAGCTCACTGACTTCTGATAGGAAAGAACAACAGATTCTCACCTAGCAGCATAGAAGCCTGAATCCTAGGTAAAAATTTATTAAAATTTAGGTCCAGAGCTGGGGATATGACTCAGCGGCACAAGCACCTGGAAAGTGCAAGGTCCTGAGTTGGATTCCCGGTACCAAAAAATAAAATAAAATTTAACTCCAGTTCATCATAAAAATTTAGCAAACTAAAAAGCAGCTTTGGTGTCAGGTATGGTGGTGAAAGCTTGTAATGTCAGTACTTAGAAGGCTGAGGCAAGAGAATTGTCACGATTCAGAGGCTAGCCTGAACCTATATAGCTAAACCCTGTGTTAAAAACTTTAAAAAAAAAAAAAAGGTAATTTTGTTAACCTGATGGAGTGTCTAATAAAACCAATGGCAAACATCATATTTTTGAAATTTTCAAAGCATCCTCATTTTTGAAGCATTCCCATGACAGACGGGGAGGAATTAGTCAGCTGTACCTGCTGTAATGCTTCCGTTCATCCATTCATTCATTGTCTTTTTGAGACAGGGTCTCGGTGTACAGTTCAGGCCGGCCTTGAGCTCACTTTGTGTAGCCTAGGCTGTTCTCAAACTTGCAATACTCTTCTTTCCTCAGCATCCTGAGTGCTGGGATTACAGGCATGTGCCACCACGCCCGGCACTGCCATTTAATAATGAACTGGGATCCTAACCACTGAAGTTAAGAAAAATAAATTCACACTACCAACATTCATGCCTGTTAATTGCAGCACTTGGAAAGCTGAGGCAGAAGAATCAAAAGTTCAAGCCCGCCTGGGCAATTTAGCAAGTTTGAGGCCAGCTTGGACTACATAGTGAGACCCTAGGTCAAAAACACTACATACATACATATGTACCTACATACGTACGTACGTACGTACATATGTAACATACACCCACAGTTTTATGGCACAGGACTCTGCTGGCGCCCCACCTCCTTCCCGTCTTCCTTGCTCTCTTCTCCCTGTGCAGCTGGCCAGATAGTTCCATGCGTGGAGACTGGCGCTGCTCTTGGGTTCCTGGTCTGGCACTGTAGTTCCTCCTGGAGCCCCTTTCAGGACTGTGCTCACTGCTCACAGAGGAAGCTTTGAGACCACACCAGTTTTCTTAGGTGCGAAGGATTATTTTGGAATTTTTAGTCTTCCTCTGGTAGCTGGCTTCTTATCGAGAGAAGCTTTCATCCAAATAATAAATGCTTAGCTAAAGCAGCTTCAGGGCCTGGGTGTTTTGCCTGCGCTGAGTATAAAGGTTGGCTGTGCTGGGTGCTCCAGCAGCTCGAGGCATCGTGTGTGGGTCCCCTCTCACTGGTGGTTCTGGCTGTGCCTCAGTCACAAGATGCCTGCAGCAGCTCCAAGTCTCAGGGCCTCGCTTGACCAGCAAGGTGGCATAGGTTCACATGCGACCCCAGCCCAGACCTGGACAGGCTGTGGGCCTTCCGGTGCCCCACAGAGCAGGACAGTGCCTGGAGGTGAGGCAGCCGCGGCACCTGTCACGGTTTCACAGGGTGACTGTCTGGTGCCAATGCTGGAGGAAGGTCATGTCAGTGCTGAACCCTGGAGCCCCAGAGCTCCTGTCCACATGCATGGGAAGGGTGTCCCCACAGCCTCTGTGGTCAGCCCAGCCCTCCCCAGATAACTTCTCAGGCCTGTGATAAGATACCGCCAAGGAAGAAGACACTCAAGGTTTCTTTTATAAAATCAGCAGTTACTCACATGGCTCTTGTTAACTAATATGAAGCACTAGGCTTGATGCTATGTGCTTTGAAAGTCAAGGATGTGCTTGCTTTGTTGGCTGAATGACAATAGGTGTTATTTTGAATTGTCACTGTTAGTTTAAAATAGACTCCACTAGTGCTTGCAGCACATATGCTCAAATGGCCTCCTCTGAATTAGAGGCTTTTGACACAAAGATTGACATTATGACAGCTTCCATGTGATTTGAGAGAAATGGGTCCCTACCAGCACCCTGACTTAACCAGGCCTCCATGTACCCCGACTCAAATCTCATCCCCAGAAGGGAGCCCAATGTCTGTCAGATGTGGCCCGGACCCCTCTGGCCTGTGTGCAGGCATCATGTGAGAGATAGAAATAATCCTTCTCGGGTCACCGTCGGCAGCACTGGAGAGGGAGCAGGAAGTGAGGCTGATTCTGGGTCCAGGAGAATTGCGGGAAAGTAAGGTAGTCTAGGGGGATAGTGTCTTCAAGGACCATGCCCGTGAAGAAGCATCCTCTTACCTGCACTGACTAAACTGACCTCTCCCCTCCTTCCCTCCTACCTTCCCTCCCTCCCTCCCACCCTCCCTCCCTCCCTCCCTCCTTCCTTCCCTCCCTCCCTCCCTTCCTTTCTTCCCCTTTTTTCTTTCTTGTGCTAGGATGGAGCCCAGGGCCAAGTTAGCACCAGGCCACACCCCAGTCCTGGAATCCTTCTTGCAGTTGACCTCTTCCTAAGAAAATGGCCCAATCCCAGTTCTGGAAACTACTAACAGCCGAATATTTTTTACTTTTTATTGTAAAATTATTGGTAGGACCACTTTTTTTTTGGAGACATGGTCTCGCTATGTAGCTCAGGCTGGCCTCAACTATGTACCCCAGTCTAGCCTCAAACTCGAGACAGTTCCCCCTGCCTCAGCCTGCAAGTGCTGGGCTTATAGACGTGTACCACCATGCCTGGTAGGACCACTTTAAATTAATATTAGTCTAAAGTCTGAAAGAAGGCTAAGGGCAAATTTGTACAAGTTGAAGGTTAAGGTGAAAGTAAATACCACTGAAATGTACGTTTTCAGGTAGCAGCTATGTTTGTTTTACATAATATAAGAATACAGCTCTTAGGGCTGGGGATATAGCTCGATGGCATAAGTGCCTGCCTGGCAAGTGCAAGGTCCTGAGTTCAATCCCCGGTACCCCCCCCACACACACAAAAGAATACAGCTCTTTCATACTGAAAGGTGCTTTTATGTTTTCTCCAATTGCTTCTGATAGTGAGTTGTGAATATTGATGTTGAACACAGACATTACTATTAAGTAAAACCTTTAAATTATACTGAGTTATCATAATAGTGAGTTGATTTGTTTCCTTAAAATTTGAAGAATACTTCTCTAAATTCTGTGTGTGTGTGTGTGTGTGTGTGTGTGTGTGTGTGTGTGTCTATCTGTCTGTCTGGACTTGAACCCAGGGCCCTCACACTAGACTACATCCCCAGCCCTTTTAATTTTGATCAGTTGGTTGGTTGAGGCAGGGTTTGGGTAAGTTGCCCAAACCGGGCTTCAACTTTGAATCCTCCTGTCTCATCCTCCCAGAGTGCTGGGATTACAGGCATATGCCACCACACCCAGCTAAACTTCTTTTTTTTTTTTTTTTTTTTTTGGCGGTACTGGGGATTGAACTCAGGACCCTGCGCTTGCTAGGCAGGCGCTTATTCCACTGAGCTATATCCCCAGCTCCCCAGCTAAACTTCTGATGTAAGGAATTTCCAGAAATTAGTTGGACAGTAGCTACTAAAGAGAATGCTCTCTCCACTTCTCAAAAGAGAGAGGTGAATGGCCTGTAGCAGTCCCTCTGTTGCTGCCCTCTGTGCAGGCCTGGGAGTCAGCACAGGTGACCTCACTGTGGTGCCTGCCCTGGCTGCCTGGGGTCCAAGCAGGGAACCCACTGCCCAGCCCCGCAGGCTGCCCTTCCTATGTGTGTGGGCAGCTTTGTTGGTTAATTCATGAGATGAAAGCTCACTAGTTTGAGTTGGCTTTGAAGGGCAATTATTTCTAAAAATGTAAGAGAAGCAATTTAAATAAGAAAAGGTAGACATTTCTATTCAAGTGGACCAAAACCCCATGGGTGGATGGATATAAAGAATGGGTAGAAAACAATAGAGAAAGCAGGCACTTTGCCAAGAGAGGAACAGGGTTCCCTGACAGATAGTCAGCAGAAATTAATTTCAAAATATAAGTCTTGCAGGAGCCCAGGCCTCTAAATCAGCTTCTGTTGTTTTTATTAAAGAGTCCTTTTAAAACTTTGTTCATTCTTTATAAATTTACTGAGTAGTATTGTTTAGAAGTATATTGCTGGGCTGGGGATATAGCTCAGCGGCACAAGTGCCTGCCTGGCCAGTACAAGGTCCTGAGTTCGATTCCCGTTACCAAAAAAAGTATATTGCCTTAATTTTAAATTTACTACACAAATCACATGGCACTAATAGAATACAAATTCCAGGGTTACCCAGCCAAGCACTCTTAGGGGTTTTTCTTTCCCTCATTTGTCATTCCTTCTGCCCCCAGCAAATACACATAAAGCACACGACTCACACAGCATACCCAAAAAGACGCAGCCTGGCCCCAAAGGGAGCGAGGTAGTTCGCAGATCAGAAACAGACAGAACTGCCCAGCATCGAGGAGAAGCCAGCCTGCCTGGCAGTGGCAGCCCTTGGGAGTCAGGGGAGCCCTGTGTCCCTCTGCAGTGGGTGTGGGAGCAGAAGCTATCCTGAGGACCTGGCTGCAGCGTGATGACTGAAGCCAGGTGAGGAGGGCAGTCGGCGCCACCCGCTGGTCCTGTGTTGGTCCCACACCCTCCTGGACGCCAGGCCTGCTGAGCGGGAGTGGGGGTAGGGCCCAGAGCACAGCACAGACGTGGGCGTTTGCCCCAGCTGAGCGGTGAGACAGAATGACCCCCATGCCTACACTGGAGAGGTGCAGAGAGGAAGTGAGGGGCTGGAGCAGAGACTTGAGGCGGGGCTTTCGCTTAATGGTGGAGCTATTGCCAGCTGCTTGCAGCCCTGCTTTCCATCCCCAGGACTGGGGTAGAAATACTTGTGGAAACAGGCAGATGCAAGAGGAAGAGGTAAAATGAAAAGCAGCGTGGATTCACTTGAGAATTAATTGGTGTAGACTGGACAGCTCATCTGTAATGTATCAGAAAGACACAAACAATTGAAAGTGCTGATATGGTGGGGGATGGAAAGTGCCTATACTAAAAAGGCCATTGTGTACAGTGACATGCCTGTGCTCCCTGCAGCAGGAGGATTGTGAGTTCAAGGCCAGCCTCAGCTGTCACAAAGGACAAGCACAGGTCCTGAGCTACTGCCGTGCCCTCATGCACACAGCCCATCACATCACGTGCTTGCGTGTGTCTGTAGGCCTGCCCGGGCTGCCCTGTGTGCCCTTGTCAGCTCACACTCTGCGGTGTCTGGCGGGCTGCGGCAAGGACGGCCTGAGCAGGCCCGCCCACACTTGCTCTCCTGGCTCTGCCTTCTCGCCTGTCATTGCTCTGTGGCACCTCTACTTTTCCCTGTTCACATTAGCTCTGTGTGTGTGTGTGTGTGTGTGTGTGTGTGTGTGTGTGTGTGTGTGTGTGTGTGTTACATGAATGAATAAATGAAGTGTAATTAACAGCAAAAAATACTTTTGGTACAGCTTCACTGTTCTGATTGATCATATCACTGTTTGGCCAGCTTTTGAGTGGAGAACTCTGGCTCCCCACAGTGTCGCAGTGGTGACCAGTCTGGGTATGACACACGGAGAATGTCAGTGTAGCCCCAGACCTGCAGCCCACCTGAGCTCTATTATGTTTTAATTCTTTTTCACAAGGCCTCTCAGACAGGCTAGGGGTGAGGCCAGCTGCATAATGAGATCAGTGTGTTCATTCTCCTTTTTACCTTTCCAGGCTGGAGTGAAAGGGACATTGGGAAGATTAGTTGGAATATTTGAGGTAAGTCTGTTATCATCTTTAGTCCACATGGTACGTTAATAACCACACACTCCTGAGCTGGGAAAGAGGCTGGCTGCCTTTCACCCAGCTGTCACCTCCCTGGACATGCGTGCAAGAGTGTGTTCCTTTAACTCTCCCTCTGTCCTCTGTCCGGCCCCCCAGAACCAGGAGAGGAAGCACAGGACATACGTGTACGTGCTTATTGTCACAGAAGTGCTGGAAGACTGGGAGGACTCGGTGAACATTGGTAAGTCGCACCTCGCTGCGGCCCTTGCCACACTGCCAGGCACCACCCAGAA
The DNA here is from genome assembly GCA_004027595.1 of Dinomys branickii. Taxonomy (NCBI): domain Eukaryota; kingdom Metazoa; phylum Chordata; class Mammalia; order Rodentia; family Dinomyidae; genus Dinomys; species Dinomys branickii. Next base: position 58,525 of record PVLD010005917.1, on the reverse strand, counting down.
GCAGCAGGAGCCTGTCAAAGAGCAGGAATTAGAGGGGCAGGCTTGGGAGCGCCACATGCACCATTTTGGAAGGGTCCAGAGGGAGGCTAAATCCAGAAACATGGCCCCTGAGAATTAGAAATATTTCTAAAATCAAACCAGCTTCTATGTCCAAGCAGATACTGGTGGGGAGCCTCCGCCAGGCCAGGGCTGCTGCCGCCTAGGGGCAGCAGTGAGAGCAGGGCACTCGCACACTGTTGGCCTGGTGCTGTAGCTCGGTGGTGGAGCGCTTGCCTGGCATGCACAAAACCCTGAGTTCAATGCGCAGGACTGTGGCGGGGAAAAACAGGCAGGATAGCGCATGCCGTAACCCTAGTACTCTTGGAGGCTGAGGCAGGAGGATCACAGGTTCCATCCCACCCTGGGCAATGTAACAATACCATGTCTCAGGAAAAAAGAAATTGTTTTTAAGGACTAGAGATGTAACTCAGTGCAGAGGCCCAGGGTTCCATCCTCAGTACTAAAAGGAAAAGTCACTCATATATTGGAAGAAACTGTTGGCTTGATGGATGGTCCCCTCAGCAGTCCAGCAGTCAGCCCAGGTGTGCAAAGGATGGGGGAGTGGCTTCCAGCTGTCACCTAGCCTTTAGCACAGCTGGCTTTCTCCTGTGGAGCCATTTCCCTGGGCTCACAGGTCACCACTGTGTGTGTCTTTTGAACTAGCAGCTGGGATGGTTTAGTTGGCTTAGGGTTTAATCTTTTACCTTAAAGGAAAGTATATTCTGGAAAAGTGTGATATTAATGAAGTTTCTGCTTTACAGTGACAGATGAAATTCACTTGGCAAACCCTTCCCTTCATTGTTGGTGTGTCCTTGCCCCTGTGCCCCACATGTGGTTAGGCTGGGCGGTGTGGCTCTTATGCAGCGTGCTTGCTAAGTAAGGTCAGCGTGGGAGCATTGATGTCTGGAAAGGGCCGAGGTGTGAGGCGGCCCTGCCAGACGGAGCGTTTCAGGGTGCCCGGCTCTGCTGCTGTTGCACAGGCCTTCCAGGCATGTGTGGGCATCGGCCGGGAGGTGCCACATGAAGGGAAGAACAAGCCGCACGGCCCCCTCTACCGCTGCCCCCTCTGTCGCTGCGCCTCGCTGAGCATGCGGCTGGGTGAATGCCAGTGAGCAGAGGCACATGCATCTCACAGGTGTCACAGCCAGAGGCCGTGGGTGCAGACCGGAGCAAGGCACGGGGAGATGCTCGTGCCGCAGTGTTGGTGAAGGCAGAGCAGGGCCCTGACTCACATGTGCACCAGCAGAGCCACATTAAAACAGGAAGTGGAGCTGGACACACGCTGAGGCAGCAGGGCCGCAGCTTCAAAGCCAACCCAGGCAATTTAGCAAGACTCTCAAAGTTTGAAATAAAAGGCTGAGGAGGTAGCTCACTGCAGAGGCTTTGGGTCAAGCCTCAGTACTGGGGAAAATGAAGTTGAAATGGAAACTGAGGCAGGTCTGACCACATGCCAGCTTTCACTTACACCATGGGCAGAGAGGAAGAAGACAGCAGTCCGCAGGGTGTGTGAGACCAGTATTCCATCCTGAGTAAGCGGCACTGGGGGTTGGCACAGCAGATGCTTAATCATGGTAGTCCTTATGCTCAGGATCTTCCCGAGACATGAAACACTTAACGGTCCAATTACTTAAATACATGATGACCAAAAAATACTACTTTTTCATTAATTTTTATAAGAGTATATGTAAAAATAATTTTTATCAATACAAGAGTTCAAGCCAGATGTGGTGGCGCACACCTGTAATCCCAGCACTTGGGAGGCTGAAGCAAGAGGATCATTACAAGTTCGAGACCAGTGTGGGCTGCAAAGTGAGCTCAAGGCCAGCCTGAACTGAATAGCGAGACCCTGTCCCCAAAAGACAAATAAGTAAATAATTCAGTAATTCAATACAAGAATTGACTGGTTGAGGCAGGTGTAGTGGCAGATGCCTGTGATCCCAGCACTCAGGAAGCTGTGGCAGGAAGATTGCCCAGAGTTTGAGGCCAGGCTGAAGTACATAGTGAGACCCTATTATCTCAAAAAAAAAAAAAAAAAAGTAAGTTACAAAAAGAGAAGGGCACAGCTCAGGGTGAAGGTGCCAGGTTTGATTCCTGGCACCACCAAAAGTAAAATAAAATCAGCACTCTGTGAGGTGCTGTTCAGGTACTTTCCCTGACTCACTGGCACAGCAGACCTGGGACACAGGTCCTATCTACTGTCTCTGCTGTCTGGGTGAGGACTATGGGGCGCAGGGGCTCGGGACTGGCCTGCGGCTGCTCAGCACATGGGGCACAGCAGCTGTGCAGTCCTCGCTCCTGGCTGCAGCACTGTGGAGCCAGCCTCTGTTAGGAGAGCTGGAAGCGTGGTTTCAGGTGTGCCGTGGGTTTCTTTTGCAGATGTGGATGGTAGGAAAGTGAGTTCACTATGGCATTGAGAGTAATTGTTTCTGGCTTGTAAGATGTGGTGGTGCTTGCTGGGCATGGTGATGCACGCCTGAAATCCCAGCACTCAGGAGGCTGAGGCAGGTGGATTGCTGCCAGCCTGGTCTACATAGTGAGACCTTGATTCAAAAAACCAAACAAACAAAACAAAAACCAACAATAGTGCTTACTACAGTCTTTCCACTTTGCTGTTTCTCTAACTCCCCTGCCCCGCCAGGGTTGGGAGTTGAACCCAGGGCCACCTATGTGGCAAGCTCCGTACGCTGAGCTAAACCCCAACTCTGTTTCCTCTTTTTGTCTTTTAATACACAAAAACTTTTAACCTAGTTTTATCTTTTCTGAGACAGGGTCTCACTGCGTAGTTCAGGCTGAGCTTGCACCCATTGGCCTTGAGCTCACAGTGATTCTCTAGCCTCAGCCTCCCATGTCTCTCCAGTTTTAAGCAGTGATTTTTATTTTATCTATTTTGTGCTGCTTGTCACTTAAACCCAGGGTCCTCACACAGGCCCAGCTTCGGCTCCAGTTCCAGCTCTTTTTCTTTTTTTCCCTTAGGAACAAGGCCTCTCTCAATCACTTAAGCTGCCTAGGCAGGGCCCAGGCAGCCCAGGACCATGTGTGTATGGGTCATACACAGCCAGTGTTCATCTCAGGCCCGCAGTCCTTACCTGTGTTCTCCCATCGGGCATGTGAGTCATTGTGGAGCATATAAAGTGTGCTTTTGTGCTGGGCGCGGTGGCGCACGCCTGTAATCACAGCACTTGGGAGGCTGAGGCAGGAGGATCACTGCGAGTTTAAGATCAGCCTGCGCCACATAGTGAGACTGTGTCTTCAGAAACCAAAAAAAGAAAAGAAGGAAAAAAATATATGAACTACATATTTTAAAAGTGTTAATGAACATTGATTTCATGTTTTCATGCACTTTTTCTCACACCATGGAGGCTCAGAAACCTCATTGCTTCCCCTTGTACTCCTGTCTTTTCTCTGCCCTCACAGGAAGGAAAAGGGAGTGGTTTAAAGTAGAAGAGGCCATAAAAGTGCTGCAGTGTCACAAACCCGTGCAGGCGTCCTACTTCGAAGCGCTGCGGCAAGGCTACTCCGCCAACAATGGCACTCCGGTTGTGGCCAACACCTACTCGGTTTCTCCTCAGAGCTCCATGTCGGGCATCAGATGACTGCAGACCCCGCGAGCCGAGGAGCGGGCACCCAGACTGCAGCTCAGCCCTCGCCTGCCCCCCAGCCGCCTCGGTGGGCGGCGGGCACAGAGCAGGGTGTGCAGTGACTTCCCGTTTGGTGTTCGTGATGGGGTTTTTTCTTCTTTCCGTGGAGGGTGGGGGCTGGGTGTGTAGTCTGTAAGTACTTCTGTGCATGATCTGTCCCCTTTTCACACTGCACCCCCTGCAGAGAGGCAGGCATCTTTCCCCTGGTTCTCACGTGTCCCTGTTTGTCTTGTCCAGCCCCGGCCAGATATTTTCTTTGATTTTTAAAAAACTTTTTTTTTATTAAAAGATACCAGTGTGAGATGAACCTTCTCAAGAACGTGTCCTATAACGTGCCGTTCAGTCCAGCAGGTTGGGCACTTTGACCACAGGGTCCATTTATCTACACATTATATGCTGCACATATAATATGTAAATAAATGACTTAGAAGAATTTCACCGTTTAATACTTCAAGGTTTTTCCCGTTTGATCCGGGGTGTTTCTAGTCTGAAGACCCTCTTAGTCCATTTCCATTTTGCTTTCGAAGCTAGTGGCCAGCCGGTTCCCCTGCCCTCTGTGCCATCCCCGCGCGGACTGTCCTTGCGCAGGGTGACCTTCAGCGCTCCCGGGACCCACAGCCTGCTCGGGAAGCTGTTTCCATGCCAGGAAAGAAACAGGAAGAACCTCTTTTCTTTATTACCAAGCCAGGAGCAGTGGCCTTAGCCCAGACCCAATGAAACAATGATGGAAATTGAATTCTGCCCTAAATGTGCACAGTGGGGTTGGAACTGGATTCTTGGGATTGCTGTCTCTGAAACTGGAGCACCACGCACTGTCTCTGTCCTGCTGATTTGGAATCTTCCATAACGCTACTTACCAAGGCCTGCTCCCTCAGCGCGCTCCCTGCCGCGTACCCTGGCCTTGCCCCCTGCCCCTGGCGAGCAAGGTGTTGCGCAGCCAGCACTGTGCTGGGCGACTGCTCAGTCGTGAGAAGTCCCGGGACAGAGGTGGGACTGTCCTTGCAGTGTAGTGTGGCCCTTGTGATTTCGGCCCGGGGCACACTCAGAGACAGTCACCTGCTGTTCTCCAGGCTGCAAAGGCGCGGGTTGTGCCTGGCAGCACCGGGGGCCGTGCAGTCGTTACCACCAGGCCGTGCGTGCTTCGGCTCGCTGAGGCCTTGTTGGCTTTGACACGGGTGTCATGATGCAGCTTTCGTGGTCGTGGTGGCCGTTGGCATTGTTGCTTTGGGAAGCAGGAGGGATTGGGAAGGCCTGGAGGGGGCATCAGGCAGGTGGCTGATGCCTGGCTCCGGGTGGGAGGTTGTTGCTCTTCTCTTAGTGACATTTCCTCTGTCAGACACAGCCAAGATGCAAAATTAAAATCGCAGCACTCTTTGTTTAAAGGTTCTAATAAATACTCAAACTTTAAAAAGCTTTTGCTTTTCCCTCCTTGGAGAGAAAGACATCTGGTAGCCCTAGGTCATTTAGTGTCCAGTGTTTTTAGGGACAGCACCGGGAGAACTTTCAGTTTTGCTCTGTGTTCTGTTTGCATTCTCTGTCCCAACCATAAACCCAGAGGCAGAGCTGCACCAGGGCTTTCCAGGCAGGCCTCGAGAGAAGCCCAGCAGAGAGCACAGCGCTGGGTTCCGAGTGCTGGAGGGCTCGCCGTCCGTGTGTCCCGCTTACAGTGAATGCACTGCTTGGGCTGCATTCTAAAGTTCTGTCCAAGTGAAGGGGAAACAAGGTAAATTTAATCTCTACGTAAAATCGAAAACATGCTACTTCCAAATAATTCTCCCTTCATGGTGTGGCTTGAAACGCTTCGCAGAAGTTAGTAGTAAAGAGAAACTGTGCTGGCAGCCACCACTTGTGTGTGTCTCAGTGGTCTGAGGGCATGTTGGGTGTGTAGTGGTGCACCCCCAAGTCCACTTGTGGTTGTCGCGGAGTTTTTGGGTGGAGAAGGTGAGCTGCACTGAGAAAATCCCTGCGATGTGAGTGGGCCCTCCTAAGGCGGTCAGCCAGCCGGGAGCACCAGGCCCTCTGCACCACACAAGGCAGCTTTGTCCAGCCCTGGCCATGTAGGAGCCAGTACCTCTGATGCTAATGAGCAGGCGTGGGGTTTTTCCACTCTGGTACCGTCGGTGTCATGGCCATTTTTATGGATATAGGGTTGTATCCTTTTAGGATAGATTGGTTGGACCCATGGTTACAGTGCCCTTTATCTCTCCAAGAAAGCAACAACAGTACAGAGACTCCCTGGCAGTGAGTTGTGATGACTTCTCCCGCATGGGCCCAGGGGAAGCAGCTCCTGGGGCGGCCTGAAACCTGGCCCTGGCTGGGCTGCTGGCCAGTTTGCCCACCCCAGTCTGTGCGTTACTGAGTCTCCAGCAGAGTCCACTGTGCTCGGCGCAGAGGATGATGGCAACAGGGTTTTTTTCTTCTTTTTTTTTTTTTCTAGTTCATAAATTACAGCCGTTGGGGAAATGCCAGTGAGGTCATGTGATCTTTTTGGACCATGACCTAATTTGTGTGTGTGTGTATGTGTGTGAGGGACAGAGACACACAGATGTAGACACAGACACAGACAGACGGACTGGAAGGAGGAGAGAGAGGAAGAGCACTAGGGTAAACCAAAGTGGGTGGTCCATAGCCGCATCAGCTCCCTCAGCAAGTGGCGCAGGCTGGAGCTGCTCATGGACTGACTGTGTCTTGTTTGTACAAGTGTCCAGCGCAGTCGGACCTGCGGGGAGAGGGCTCCCGTGCTCAGGCTGAGCCATCAGCGGCTCCAAGGGGTAGGGGCTTCACTCCTGTGAGGCCCATGGGTGGTGGCGTTGCAGGACCCACCTGGGCCTTGTACTGCGAAGCCCTGGACCTGGCCACTCCCTGGGCCTGGGGGCGGAGGTCAGTGCTCTGCGAGTGTTGGCAGTAGTTTCGTAAATGCGTTGCTACACGGGCAACTTCCTTCAAAGCCAAGAAATATTTTCTGTTTTGATGTTAAAAACATCATGCAGTCCCTGAGGCTTACCTGGAAGAACAGGGTCACCCAGGGTCTGTGCAGACCCGCCCCTTTCCCAGCCCCCACTCTCCTCCCATGCTGTCTCCTGCCCCGCCCCCCACCCCACCCCGTGCTCCACACCGTCCCACTTCCCCCAGGGCTGCCCTAACCCTCCGCTGAGTCCCCATCAGCCTGCTTTAAAAACCCTTAGCCCAGGTCACCTCGTTCTTGTGTGAAAGGACTTGTCACACACAGGATTTATTAATCACAATATAATTTTTTTCCACAATGTGACTCTTGCCACTACGATATGATTTTAATATTTCTGAAGTGTGGTTCAAGTCTGTCCAAGTTGAGATTAGGTTTAGAATGGGGGAAGAGGAATAGAGTGGGGAAATACATGGACAAGTCACTTCAGTAGCATTGTTTTTTTGCTTGAAAAGAAATGTGTGTTGGCTGTGGTTGCCTGGGAGTCCTGTTGGCTGGAGCCCATCTCCTGGGACATGGGGCCATCCCCACCGGGGACTCTGCCTTGCCCCAGCATGCCACCACCTCGTTTGTAGCGGGTGGGGTCACTGCACTCCTAGGTAGGCTTCCGGAGGCAGCCTCACTCTCCAAGAGGGCTCTTTCTCATGTCACCTGAGGTGTTGCCTAAAGCACTGAGACATTGGAGACTTTGAGGTAAAAATTGTGAATTGGGGACCACTGAATGTGTCCATAAAAACTGGCTATGGTCCATATACTGGATTGACAGGAGCCTAGTGGCTGCATGCAAAACCCCCTAAAAGCCTGCAGTCTGACTTCTGCCTTTGACAGGGCGGCCACACACACAGCCCTGAAACTTGTAGTCAGCCGGAGCGTGCAGGGGTGCAAGAATCCTGACCTGGCCATCTGGGAGAACAGTGCCACGCACCTTCAGAGTAATCCTATGCCCCTAGCGATCAGGAAGTGAAAAGAGCAAACTGATTTGTGTTGCTTTTGGTACACTGAGGCCTGCGGTCACATGGTTCGTGTCTCTCTGACACTGAGCTTTTGAAGTCAGAGTCACATCTTGCAGGCTTTACTTACAGTGATAATTTGGTAAACTCAAGTTTGTCTAGAAAGTGACACTGCCCTGTTGGGAGCGGTCACCCGGGAGAAGAAAGCTGCACGGACTCGAAATGCAGCGGGCCAGGGGCTCTGGGGCAGAGCACGCTGTGGCTGAAAAATGAGGGTCAGTGTCTAGAAGGGGGAGAGACCTTTGCTTCTGTCTTACAGCAGCCAGTTGTTTAATCACTGCAGGTTTTCTTGGGTTTACGTTCCCAGTTTTGAACTCCAAACCTTACTTGGCTTCTTACCAGGCAACACCAGAAAAGACCTGGCCCCAAAGCATTGACATTGACCAGGTCTGTCACCGTGGTGCCCTCCTTGTCCACCCCTCCACTCTCCTCCCCGGAGGCCAGGCATGGCGAGCCAGTGGCCCTGAGGCGGAAGATGCTCGTTCTGGGCTAGAGCTGCTGCTGAATCGCACTGTGTCTTAGGAGCCAGGCTTGAGTAATGTCCCACCCAGGGATTTGGAAAGATCCTTGCAGCCCTTAGGAAGCAAGCAGGGTGCCTCTGTCCCAGTGCTGGACCCACGCTGTGACCCTCTGCTGCGGGAGGTGGGTGCCCAGGCCATTGCTTCCCAGTGATCGGACTGTCGTTCCCACGGAGCAATCCTGCCCTGGGCCTCTTCGGCCATCTCTCGTCCCGAGAGGAAGCTTTCCTCTAGGAAAGCTAGGGCTGAGCTCTAGTCTCTAACTTAATGCCCTTTGCTACGGGAAGTTTGTTCCCAATAAATGACCCAAAGGATGTCTAGTTTTAGTCCCTCAGTGTAGTACATGTGACTTGTACCAGGGAAGGTCCAAACTGGTTGCAGGGACCCAGGAAGGGGCAGGGTGCAAGGGCCTCCGGGTAGCAGGTCTGAGGGTTGGGCCTGGCAGGCTTGCAGGGTGCTCAGTGCAGGAGGGACCTGAGGTCTTTCTCGGGGAGCCCACAGCCTGCAACTTCCAGGGATGTGCCAAATTTGGGAACAGCAGACATCCAGACCCCCAGCTTGCAGCTAGAAACCTCTCCGCTGTGGCTGAGGGGGGTTTTGCCCAGAATTTTCCCATGCATCTGTGTCCTCCGCACCTCTAGATTGCTAGTGTGCTGCTGCGTTTCACTTCGCATCTGAGCGCTCAGCCTTTCACCCCTGTATGGGCAAATGCAGGTGTGTTGTGTGTTGCCCAGGGACAGACGTGAGGAGCCCCAGCCACAGAGGCCCTCCTGGTTAGAAGAGGACATGGGCTGAGTATCGTGAAAGCGGCATGGGCACAGCTCCGTAAATGCCAGGTCTGTTTTGCTGCGCCCTGGCGGGAAGGGGGCTGAACAAGTGCGCCCGTCTGAAGATTGGCGGCCCGTGGGCCACTGAGCTAAGGAGTGAGGCTGTTCGGGTTTGGGGTGCTGGAATGAGAAGGGTCAGGGCCTGCCGGCTGCTCAGTCGCACCTTGGGCAGCCCACAGCAGTCCCGTGCCTGGCGTGGCCAGCAAAGCCTTTGTTTCAGGACCTGTCTTGCCACCTTCCAGTGAATGGTGGAGGACAGGCTGTGTGTAGGCTGGGCGGCCACAGGCTCGGTCCTCGCTGGTCCACCGGTGGTTCCCACAGGGTTGTCCATGGTTCCCAAGACGCTGTGCTAAAGAATGAATTGTACTCGTTTCTCCCCTCTTGAGGACCGTGCAGACAGGGCCTCTGCACCCAGGGAGGCCATTGCATTGAGGCAGAGTGGCCAGGATGTACCGAGCTTAGCTGTCCCCAAGACTAGACTTCTGTCCCTCCCTTCCAGGGTGCAGGCAGTTGCGGCGAGGCATCAGTAGCCAAGTCTGGCCGTGCCTGGGATTGAGCTGGAGGCGCTGCAGGCGCTTTTTATTCTGAAAGGGGCAGAGTGGAACACCCTTTGAAGAGGGCCCAGAGGGACCCAGGGGTGGCTCTGACAGGGAAGGAGGCACTAGCGGTCCTTGAGCCGCAGCGCTCAGGGTGGGGCAGGAGTGGGGTCTGTGTGTCGCAAGAGTCCGGGGTTACCCAGCCTGTGGGGGTGTGGTCTGCTTTTCCCTTCTGTTTTCCTGTTTCGTTTGTTGTAAGTTTCTCAAACAGCCTGGTCTGGCAGTGTGCGGAAAGTCAGTCTTCTCTCCCCGCCCGGGCGGGCCTCGCCATGGCATGTGCACTAAGGAGACCGCTGCGGCACTCCGTGGTCACTGCCAGCTGTGGAATTCGGCCCGGAGAAGGCAAGAGGAAAGCCAGCCTCCTCGCTTCCCTTTCCCGAGGTGGGAACTCGCGGCTGCGCTCGCACCTCCTTCCCACGGAGCAGCTGCGCTGGGGGAAGGGCCGGCCTGGCCCCTGGCCTGGCGAGGCAGGTGCCCACAGATGTCGTGCTGCTTCCCCGAGTAGCCTTTGCCATCTTTCCCGACGCATCACTCTGTGCAGTGCCAGCAGAGCGGACAGACGGCCTCCCCCGCAGACTAGAGAGAGCCCGGCACTCCCCTAGAATTCATCCTGCGCCCCATGCCTTTCTGTAAAAGCGAACGCGAAAGCCTGCCCGCGTGCCGACCCTCCTGTGCGCTCCTTGGTCTCCTTCCTGTGCACTGGGGGAGGGAAGGCTTGGAGCTGAGGTTGTAATCTTGTGCCAACCAATAAAAAGCAGTATTTCACACACAGCCCTATGAGTGTCTGGTCTCTTCTTTCCAGAGTTTCCGTCAGTCCCTCCTGTCTTCTGAGGTCAGTGCACCCCTCTGCCATATTCCCAGGGGGCGCTTAGAGGTCCAGGGGCGGAAGAAGAGCGGTTGCATCCAGGAGGAGGAAGCAAGTGCTTTGCTGTGTTTAGAGCCGTGCAGAGCAGGGACTGCAGGGAGCACAGGCAGCGCGGCAGGGAAGCAGTGCTCCGTGAGCAATCTCCCACCTCCTGGGCTAGGACAGGGAGAAGAGCGTCCTCAGGCGCAGAGAAGTGGCCTGAGATGATGGCCATAGTGGTGGGGCCAGAGTCTGCAGAGCCCCAAGACCAGGCCCCTGAGAACCCAGCATGCGGTCGGGCAGGTGGTTCTGTGCTCAGCCTGCCTCCTGAGAGCGCAGGGGAGCTGAGGGGCTGACCAGAAGCCAGGGTGGGCGCCGACCTCAGGCTGTGCCCCTCAGAGGCAGCCAGAGAGCTGCTGTGGCAGTGGAAGAAGGCCGCTCCAGGACGAGAGCCGAGCACAGAGCCTGCACACGTCCTGTGTGCGTCTTGGAACCGTGGCTTGTGTGGTGACCAGCGTCTGAGGGAGTGAGCCAGTCACCATGCTGGCCATGGGCAGGGGGAAAGCAGGTTCCCGACAGTCACATCCTGCAGACTGCAGTCTCTCAGGCATGAGGGCACCACCCTTCCCCTAGACGCTCAGGTGTGGGGTGGGTATATGTGGGAGTGATTCCCAGGGTCTTCACACTGAGCTGGTCCCCAGACCTTTTTTGTAGTTCTGGGATCGGAGCTCACTAAACTGCCTAAGCTGGGCTCAGACCTGGCGATCTTCCTGCTCAGCCGTCCTGGGAGTATAGGCAGGGCCTGCTCCTCCTCAAGTTCTGAGCTACAGACTCCCCTGGCCTGCTCAGGAGATTGTCCCTTCTACCAGTCGTTCTCTGCACAGAGCCGGTGTGTGATTAGACCATGCACACGTAGACACTGATGCAGATGACATGTGGGAAGTCACCACTGGCTGCCTCAGATTGGGCCCGAGTGTCCCGAAAACACCCTGCTGACCAAATTGCTACTTGGTCATTCTTAATTCTGTGGGGTGTGTGGTGCCAAGTGTGGTGTTTCTGCAGCCTCCAGGACTTGGGGCTTGAGAAACCCAAAGAGGTCTCTAAGTCCGTGGGCGTGGGTGACCGGAAGTCAGCACAAGGGACAGCGATGCACCGCCTGACATGGCGGGGCCGGGCCTGGCACCTGGGCCCCCATTGGCATGCTGGGCGGTGGCCCAGCTCGAGCCCCCAGCGGGCTGGCTCCCGTCCCAAGGCCCTGTGATGGAGCTGCAGCTTTGGTTGCCTTGTGGTTCAGGACAGGCAGGCGTTAAGAGTGCATTTCCTCTCGGTCTTGTGACACCCAGTTAGCATCGCATCGCCTGCAAAGAGCTGGGAGGCTGCACTGCCAGTGTCCTGAATGCCAGCCCTGTGCAGGCCCAGGACTCCCAGTCCTCAGAGGCACCTGCTGGCTGACAGATGGTGCGAAATGGGAGCAGTAGCAGCTCGGGGAAAAGCAGCTGTGGGAGGCAGGGCAGGAGCGGGTGATGCTGGGGAGCACTGAGAGGATGCTGCAGGGCTAGGGTGGGGGCGAGGGATGCTGAGGGAGCGGGACAGACCATGCACAGGCACCATGCTGTGACAGCTGGCTTGGGCATTGATGCTGGGCCAGGTTACAGGTCTCAGCCCAGCTGCTGACAAGTTCTGCAGCCTCTAACATGTCAGCATCACTGGCTGCTGGCTGGGTCAAAGGGAGCAGAGTGCCGGGCATGGCAGCACATGTCTGTAATCTCAGTTTTCCAGGAGGCTGAGGCAGAAGAGTTGTAAAGTTGAGGCCAGCCTGACAACATAGTGAGACCTTGTCTCAAAAAATAAGGGTGGAGCACCCCTGGATCCCATCCCCAGAACTGGAAAAAAGTCTGTCACCAAAGTTGGGGTGTGAAAGCCAGGTGTGGTGGTGCACGCCTATAACCCCAGCACGCGGGAGGCTGAGGCAGGAGGATCATTGCAAGTTCAAGACCAGACTGGGCTACAAAGTGAGCTCAAGGTCAGCCTGAACTGCATAGCGAGACCCTGTCTCAAAGAGACCAAAAAAAAAGGGGGGGGGTGTGATCCTGGGATGGTAGCAAGCCCCTGGGGAGATGCCAACACCTGTGCCAAGTTCATCAAGTAATACAAATAAAGCCATAGCCCACCCACACAATTACAGTGCAGAGAGAGAACACAAAGAAACCCGAGTGGGCACTGGCTCATCCCCAAAGAAGGGGGCATCGCAGGTGAGGTCCCCAGGGCCGAGGGCTTTGCTGGCATGAGGAGGAAGGTAAGCCGGGGTTAGGTGACTTGGTGGGGATGTGTGAACTTTGCTCTAGATGCATGGGAGCCAGCAGAGGCTCTAACACAACAGGATGGCGTCAGCCCTGCACCTGGAAGCTGACACCGCCACCCTGGAGTCACAGGTCCAGCACTGCTCACAGCTCTGCACTTGGTGCTTGAGCCCTGCCACCTGGGGGCATGGGAAAGCAAAGGGAGGTTCAGGGGATCCACTGCTTTAAAGGAATAAGGCAGACTTGATCCTAAAAGTCATAGCTGTGCGTGGTGGCGCTCGCCTGTGATCCCAGCACTTGGGGGCCTAAGGCAGGAGGGTTGCCTTGAGTTTGAGGCCAGCTTGGGCTGCATAATGAGACGCTGTCTCAAAAAATATCACAGAGGAGGCAGGCGTGGCGGCACACACCTGTCATCCCAGTGTGTTGGGAGGCCCTGGGTTCAATCCTTCATAAAAATCAAACAAACAAAAACCGAGCAGAGCTACAGTAAAGCTCCAGAGATGTGGACAGTAACATGGAAAGCACCAGGCCATGCCCAGCCCCTGTGGAAGCCCTGTGTCCAACAACAGCAAGACTCACCTTACTGATGCAGGAGCTCAGGCAGCACCGAGTGGAGGCGAGGTGGTGATAAACAGGGCGCTGGGTGGAGCAGGGCCCAGGGACAGACCTGGGGAGCAAGGACAGGGCCGAGCTGCTCTTGTGGGGAAGGGTGTGCTTTTCAGCCAGCTGCACAACTGAAGTGTAAGGTCAGATCCCTGGCTCACACCCCTTGCCCTGGGGAAATAAATTCAAAAGTGTGAAGAATGAGTCATAAAACCTTTGGGTTTCGGGGTTTTGTGTGTGTGTGTGTGTGTGACAGGGTCTTGCTGTGTACCCCAGGCTGGCCTCAAACTCCCAGCTATCGTCCTACCTCAGCTTCCTGAGTGTTTGGATTAAAGTGCACACCACCACACCTGGGTGTCAAGACATAAAACTTTGAGAAGAAAATAGAAAAAATGCCCAAGATAACAAGAGGTCAGACGTAGGGGCCTGCTCTTCCTGCTTAGCGCTGTGCTCACTGCAGACTGGAGTGTGATCAAGGCCAGCAGAGACTGATGGGACGAGCCAGGGTTGGAGCCTAGGGCCGCATCTGGTCCCTGGGGAGCCACAGGATGGGGTCCCTCATTTCTGTTACTCTGGCAACAGCTTGGGCACCGAGTTAGCTCCCATTCCTGTGACAGAGGCCTAAGGAGGAGTGTTTTCTACTCACTGTCCATGATCACTAGGCTCTGCTGCCTCTGCCCTGTGTCCAGGTTACAAACTTGGCAGGAGAACTTGGTGGGGCAGAACTGCCCACTTCATGGCCACAAAGCAAACGAGAAAGAGCCAGATGTGGGGGCTTAGGCCTGGAACCCCTGCACTCTGGGAGGCTGAGGCAGGGTGATTGCAAGTTTGAACCCAACCAATCAGGGAAGCTTTTTTTTTCAAGAGTCTCTTGAGCCAGGTGTGATGGCACATGCCTGTAATTCCAGCACTCGGGAGCTGAGGCAGGAGGATCTCCGTGAGTTGGGAATTCACACTGAGCCTTTGAACTGAGCTACATCCTCATCTCATTCCCTTTTCTTTTTTTTTTTTTTTTAATTTTGAGATGGGGTCTCACTAATATTTCCCAGACTAGTTTAGAACTTGCAATCCTCCTGCCTCAGTCTCCCCAAAGTCCTGGGATTATAGGTGTGTGCCAACATGCCTAGCTGCAATTCTTTTTTTTAAATAGCTGTCTTGAGGGACTGGGGATATAGCTCAGCCTGCCTGGCAAGCACAAAGTCCTGAGTTCCATTCCCGATCCCAAAAGAATAAAATAAACCGCTGTCTTACTTTGGCGCACACTGCTGGCCGCACCAGGTCCTGACTCGCGCTGTGCCGTGACTGACTCCACGTCCCCCACATCGTCTTCCTCAAAACCGCACTCCCTTTTTTTTCTTCTGTCCTTTTTGAGACAGGGTCTCCCTATGCAGTTCAGGCTGGCCTTGAACTTACAATGATCCTCCTGCCTCAGCCTCCCAAATGCTGGGATTACAGGCATGTGTCACCACGCCTGGCTTATCCCACTCTCTCTTGCACCATCCACTCCTGCCCAGAGCTCTACATCAGCCTCTGCTCCCCTCAGCCTCCAGAGCTGCCCTGAGGCCACACTGGCCCCGCCCCCTGGGGTCCCTGGCAACACTCCCAGCTCCCCTCTTCCACCTCCTCTAATTAGTGCCCAGTACCTTTGATGAGTTGGCCTCCACCTGCCTCTCGAGACTCCTGCATCCTAAAACCTTCAGTTGTTCTCCAGTGCCTCCCTCCCGCCATGCTTTGCATAGTTCAAGAGCCCCGAGTCCTCCTGGGAAGATGTCGGGGTCCTCCTCCCCAGGTGGGGCGGCGTGACCCATGCACACTGTCAAGGTGCCTTCTAAAGGAGCGAGAGCCCCGCCCTGGCCCTGGGTGCCCCCTGGATGGTGCAGAGCAGGGGCCCAGGCCACTTTCTTCAGTAGGAAGAACAAGTGCCAGTGTCACCTGGCCCTTGGCCTCCCCTTTGGACACAGCTCCATGGGCCCCAGGGTCCTGGGGGAGAAGAGCCGGGGGAGGAGACAGCTCTGCTCTGGTGAGGTGACAACCGCTGTGTCCCCCACAGGACACTGGATTGTTGGAGGCCCTGAGTCTGGGGTAGGGGTGAGGTGTTGGTCACTGCACGCTGCATACAGAAGGTACCACTTTGTCTCCCATGCTTTTAGAGGGTTGTAATCCAATCAAGGAGGAACTGGACATAGTGGCACACATCTATGTAATCCAAGGTATTTGGGAGGCTGAGACTGGAGGATTCCAACTCGGGGCCATATTCTGTCTCACAGTAAAATAAAAGGGTGCTGGAGGTGCAGCTCAGTGGTGGGGCACTCGTTTAGCATGCATGAAGCCCTGGGTTCAATCCCCAAACCAAAAGCAAAACAAAACTAAATTTTAAAAACTATCAGATGCAGCCAGATGTGGTGCATACCCATAATCTCAGCACTTGGGAGGCTGAAGCAGGAGGACCACTGAGAATTCAAGGCCAGTGTGGGCTAGAGTTTTAAACCAACCTAAAGTACAGAGTGAGACCTGTCTCAAAACCCCCCCCCAAATACCAAATGCAGCTGGGCATGATGGCGCACACTTGTAATCCTAGCAAGGAGGCTGGGGCAGGAGGATTGCTGCAAATTCATGGTCAGCCTGTGCTCCATAATGAGTTGAAGGCCAGCCTGGGGTACATAGTGAGACCCTGGCTCAAAAACACACACACAAAATCAGTTGTCAGATGCAGTTGTACATACCTGTAATCCCATCTACTCAGGAGGCTGAGGCAGGAGGATGGCAAGTCTGAGGCCAGCCTGGACAACTTGGGAAGAACTTGTCTCAAAAAAATGAAGAGCTAGGAGGTAGCTCAGAGGTACAGTGACCTTAGGTTCAATCCTCAGTCCAGAGAGAGAGGGAGAGAAAATACTACCGTAAGCACCCTTGTACATAAAGGACATTTTTTTTGTTTTGCACTTCATACTGTCTTTTTTTTTTTTTTCCTCATTAAAGGTTGAAAACCTGAAGTGGGTTCTCTCTGCAGTAAATACACATCAAGATAGAGTGTACAGCGAGGACCGTGCTTGCTTGTGTCTCTGCACCTCACTGGCCAAAGCCCATAGTAAATACAGTGCAGGCTGAGCTCAAGAATTCAGTGATCCTCCTGCCTCAGCCTCCCAAGTGCTGGGATTACAGGTGTGTGCCACTATGCCTGCCCCATGTAGCTCAGTTTGACGTCCTTGAGTTCAATCCCCAATCCTGAAAAAAAAAAAAAATCGTATCACAAGTTCAAGCAAACAGGAAGAACTGGGTGTAGCTCAGCGGCACAAGCGCCTGCCTGGCAAGCACAAGGCCCTGAGTTTGATTCCCAGTACCAAGAAACAAATAAACAAACCAACAAGCAGACAAGCAAACGGGAAAATATATAGCATCTCACTCCTTGAGGCTGATTAGAATAGTTACATGAACACCATTCTAGAGATTTCTCGGTATCTCCGTACATAAAGCATTTTTTGAAAATAAAAATGGGCTCTGTACTGTTTTGTAACCTACTGTTAAACAGGGTAGCTGGGGATATAGCTCGGTGGAATAAGCACTTGCCTAGCAGGCACAGGGTCCTGAGTTCAATCCCCAGTACCGTCAAAAAAACAAACAGGGTATACTGGACACCTTTTTACCTCGGTGAACTCCTAACATCACGATCTCTCATTTTTCCTTCGTACTGGAGATGAACGCCAAAGCTCTCTACAACTGCACTACATCCCCAGCCCTTTAAAAAGAAAAAAATTTTTTTGAGACAGGTTTTCACCAGGTTGCCTAGGTGGGACTCCACTTTGAGACCCTCTTGCCTCAGCCTCCTATCAGTGCTGGGATCACAGGCATTCATGCCCTCCGCGCCTCTAATGCTCTCCCTTCTGCTCTCACAGCATCTTTGTTAAATCCCGCAGACGAGGATCCCTGAGCCACTCGTCTTTCTGAGCTGGTTGTCCTCTAACGTGATGATCTTGGTTCCAGCCCTCTGGGTGCAAGTGACACAGTTCTGCGTCTCTCTAGAAAGTCCACTGCAGCAGCGTCTGTAGCCCAAGTTCTCTTTATCCGCTCACCTGCCGCTGGACACGCAGCTGGCTCCGCTGTCACCACGTGTGGGCAGGCATTGCGACGTCACTAACTCCTCCCTTCATGGGGTGACATCACTGGTTCCCATGGGCTCTAGTTTTCATTTTTTCTAGCGCCCGTACTCATTTATGGTCCTGCCAGCAGTGGCGGAGGCATCTTTCCCCACCGCCGTATCCTCAACAGCATTTTTTTTTTCAGCATTGGATTGAACCCAGGGCCTTCCCACTGAACTACATCCTCAGTTCTTTATTTTTCATTTTGACACACAGTAGTTACCCAGGACAGGCTCGAGCTTGTGGTCCTCCTGCCTCAGCCTCCCAGAGCCCTGGGATTACAGGCAAGCGCCACCACGCCTGGCTGGTTTTTCTGTATTCTTGATGATAGCAATTCTGACTGGAATAAGATGAAATCTCACACCAGTTTTTAGTTGCATTTCTGCAACGGCCAAAGATGGTGAACTTTTTTTTTTTTGTAGACTTACTGGTCATTTGTACTTCTTGTGAGAAATCTCTGTTCAATTCAGTTGTCCATTTATTGATTAGGATATTTGATTTTCTGTGTGTGTCTTTTAGAGATGGGGTTTTACTATATAGTTCAGACTGGACTTGAATTCACTTTGTAGCCCAGGCTGGCCTTGAATTCATGGAGATCCTCCTGCCTCAGCCTCCCTAAAGCTGGGATCACAGGAATGGGCCACCACACCCTGTATCCCAGCCTTAACTTTTCAAACCTATAGAATGCAATCCCAGTACAGTAACTAGTAATATCTTCTGGTGGGTATAACACCCATGTCAGGTCTAGGTTACTCTCGGTGGAAAGATTATACTCAACCAGTTGTTTGCCCACCTCTTTGTCTGGCTATTGTTTGTATGTATGTATGTGGTACTGGGGATCAAACCCAGGGCTTTCACACTGTGCTACAGCCCCAGCCTTTTTATTTTTTGAGACAAACTCTTGCTAAGTCACAGAGTTGTCCAAGCTGGGCCCAAATTTGAAATCCTCCAGCCTCAGCCTCCCAGGTTACTGAGATTCCAGGAATGCATGGTCATACCCAGTTCCTCCGGGTACTTTTTAATGGGTCGGTTTTTTAATGGATAGGAGGTATTTTAAGTTGTACTTTGTTGGGGGCTAGGTATTTTTGCCTCTTCTTGGTCTTGTTCTGGAACGCATGCCGTTACATAAAAATAGTTCGGTCTTCTCCGATCTTATCTGGAGCAGGACAGAAGGACCTTAGGCATCAGGAGGATCAGACTCCCGGCCCCTGCACCGAGCGCCACAGCATGGATAAGGGGCTGTCAAAACTCCAGCCGGGCTGCAGGGCATAGCCCTGCACACCTGCTGTTCCAGCCGCTTGCAAAGCTGAGGCAGGAAGATCGTACTTCCCAGGCCAGCCTGAGCAACTCAAGAGAGACCCTGTCTCAAAAGAAAAAATGAGGATGGGAGGGCCATGTTGCTGGCAGATCACCCCGCTGATCGCCAGGGTTGATTCGGCTGACCTGGCTGGCTAGATGGGTGTTCCCTTCCTCCATCACGCTCCAGGCGGATCTCTCCGAAGCTGCTCGTGCATGGCTGAGGACGACCACCCCCACGGAGGAGGACCGTTCCTCGGCCAGAGGTTTGGGAGTAGCCGCGCTGCCCTGCTAGAAGCTCAGGCGCTCGGGGTGCACCAGGACCGCAAAGTAAACGTGTCAAAGAGCTGGGGATGTAGCTCACTGCTCCCCCGGTTCAGTTCCCACCCTGCAAAGAAGAACGGGGAGGCGAGTGGGGCAGGGATGTCCAGCGACGTCCCCCACCCCTTCCCTGTCATGCTCCTGCCACCCCCCACCGCGGGCAGGCCTCACCGCCCCGGGCCTAGCTTAGGGGCTGGGCGGACTCGGCTCTCTCGCCCCTCCCGGCTACCCATGCGAAGCCCTGGGGTTTGAGCAGGGCAACCCGGGCCGCCCGACCTCCTCACCGCGGGCCGTGGCTGGCCTGGTTCAGGTGCCACCACCTTGTTTCTTAGGGGGCTTCCATCCCGCCTGGCGTTTCCCTGATTTGTGATTTAGTGGCAAGAAGGGAGCTCGGGACAACACCCGCACAGGCATAAACAAACTCAGCGCGTGGAAGGCGAGTATGGATTCTCTGCAGTCCTAAGAAAACAGACCCCTCATTCGCTTTGCCCCGTTTTTCCCGGGCTTCACCTCGGCCCCGCCTGTGACCCCAACCCGAAAGGAGGCGAGGACACACGCAAGGCGGAGGCGCAGCGCGGGCAGGGCCTCTCTCTCCACGTGTCACACACGGAGACCGAGGCCCAGGCCGTGGACAAAGCCTCCCTGGCCGGCGCCGGACTGGCCAGCGGGCACGTGGAGGAGGCCGAGGCTCCATGGAGGTCACGACCGCGACCACGACGCCAACCCACGCAGCTCAGGGACCCTGTATCAAAATCAGTTAGAGCCGAGCGTGGTGGCACATGCCTGTAATCCTAGCACTCAGGAGGCTGAGGCAGGAGGATCCTTGCAAGTTCGAGACCAGCCTGGGCTACAAAGTGAGCTCAAGGCCAGCCTGAACTGCACAGCTGGACATTGTCTCAAAAAGACAAAAACGAACAAACAATCAAAATCAAAGTCAGAGGTAGGGCGTCCTGGGTTTGAGCTCCGTGAACCGACGATTTAAAAACCGCCTGAAGGCGTTGCCCCTAGCGAAACCGGCTAGGCCCTGTGTTCAACCCCAGCGCAAGCCGCCCATCGGGCACCCGGGGCACGCCGGGAAACCTTGCGCAGCGCAGCCCAGCCCCGCCCGCTACGAAGCCATCGACTGCCCCCTGCCGCCGCGCGTGGGCCATGCAGGCCCTGTCTGCCCCGCCACGCCCCGTCAACCCTGCCTCGCGATTGGTCGCTCCTCGAAGGGTCGGGCCGTACGCCTTCCGCCGCTGGATTGGCTGCACCCGGGACGCGTCCCCGCCCACGGCCGGGGTCCTTTGATCACGCGCCCGCGGGTTCTTCCGGGCTCGGGAGTCAACTCAGGGCGTTGCTGTCCCCGGTTATCGCGGCGGGAGGTAAGGCAGGCCGGGTTGGATGGGCTGCAGAGCGCCGGCGCGGCCCACGCCTGGGGGTGCTGGGGCCCCAGGATGCCCAGGCGCGGGGCAGTCCCGACGTCCCCGCCTCGGCTGAGCCTCCGCGCTGTGGGAACCGCCTGCCGCCCGCCGCCGGCCAGCCAGCATCCTCGGAGCGGCCCGATGCCCTCCCTCGGCCCTCCGCCTGGCCGGTGAGCTGCCACCGAGCACGGGCTGGCCGGAGCCCCACGGACACGGGGCAGGTAGCTCGTACCTCCGCTCTGCCAGAGACCCTGGCGAACTTGGGTCGGGATCCCGGGCAAGACTGTGCAGCTGCCCTAGGGTGATCTCCACTTCTGTCACTAAGGCTGATCCTGTTCACCTCTGCCAGTCGGCCCAGACCAGCAGGGGAGGAGCTGGGTGGAGCCCCGGTTGGGGACCAGAGCGAAGTGACATCATCTGGAGGGCACAGACCATCCCTCCCCATCGCGTCCACACAGGCACAGGAGACTGGAGTCAGGGGCTGCAGGCTACCGGTGGTGACACCGGGCGCGAAGAGGACGCAGCGCCCAGGCGCATGGGGCCCACAGCCTGAGGGTGGGGACCAGACCAGAACGGAGGCGGCCCTTCCGATGCCCGCCTCGTGCTGGGCTGCAGTGCAGGACCCTTGCGCTTGCCAGTTTGCGCTCCTGGACTGGAGGCTTGCAGAGTAGCTGCGCTGAACTTTTTCCTGGTAGCTGTGCCTTGCAGGCACTCGGCCAGCATCAGTGCCGAGGCCCACCCTGATTTAGGGCAGGAGCTGGCCAGGAAGCAGGCCCTGGATCTGGGCCCTCTGGTGCCCCTTTCACCCAGCATGTGCCCAGCCCTTGGAGAGTGGCACCCAGCACAGGCACTGGAAGTTGCCTCCCCCAGTTTGACCTGGGACGATTCTCACTGATCGCCAGCTCTGGGGAGGGATCCCCAGATCAGATGTCACTGCAGGTGAAGCCCTGACCTACCTCCCCCCTCTGCAGGGAGCCTGGCAGAGGCCCCTCCCGAGGCCCTGCTGCCAATGCTCACCACCTGCGCCTCCAGCTGCCGGTGACATGAGTAACACCACAGCGCCCAATGCCCCCCAGGCTGACAGCGACTCCATGGTGGGCTATGTGTTGGGGCCCTTCTTCCTCATCACCCTGGTTGGGGTGGTGGTGGCCGTGGTAAGCAGACCCCCATACACCCACACCCCAGCTTGGCCGAGGCAGGTGCTGGGCAGCCTGACTAGCGTGCCAGGCCTCCACCTGTCCTGGGAAGGGGGGAGGTTCCTCACCTGAGGCCACCTCCACAGTGCAGTCTCTGTTCCAGGTAATGTACGTCCAGAAGAAAAAGCGGTGAGTGTCCCTGACCCTCACCTGCTGACCTTCGCCCCCCGTTGCAGGGCAGGAATCGAGTTCCCCTCGTAAATGGGAGGCCCTTTTAGGCCTGCGCTGTTATCTTACCCAGCCTGTATCCCAGGGAGGGGCCCCTTAGCATCCCCACCTAGGGAGGGAAGACCATGCGGTCAGGTGTCTGATGCCCCCACCTACTCCCCAGGGTGGACAGGCTGCGCCATCACCTGCTCCCCATGTACAGCTATGACCCGGCCGAGGAGCTGCATGAGGCCGAACAGGAACTCCTCTCAGACATGGGCGATCCCAAGGTGGGCGTGAGCATGAGGCAGACCCGCAGAGCTCCCCGGCGGGGCACTGCTGACCGTGGCTGTGGCTTGGCCTCCCCACAGGTGGTGCAGAGCTGGCAGAGCGGTTACCAACACAGGCGGATGCCCTTGCTGGATGTGAAGACGTGACCTGGGCCTGGACCTCCAGGGCAAGGCCCTACCATCTGCTTCCCTCCTGCTGTGCCACCACGTCGCCCCCCCAGCCCCTGCACTGATCGTTTCCCTTCTGGGGTAGGGGCCAGGCCCAGTCAGCCAGCTTCTCCACAGCCTAGTAACCACATCCCTGAGGGCGGTCAGCTGTTTTCCCTGGTGACAGGACAGAAGATGTACATTATCCAATATATATAGTATTTTGTAAATAAAAATGTTTTTGTGGCTAGGGGCGTGGCTAACTTCTCTAAGAGGAGTTTAAGCTGACTACAGGGATGGGTGGGCAGGGGCAGAGCCCCCACACCCGCTGGGGGGGCACACAGCACAAGATGCCAGTCCAGAAAAGGATATTTTTTTATTCAAGTAACTGCAAATAGGAAACCAGAGGGGAGCCCCAGGCTGGGACAGTAATGACCACCCTCCCCGACGGAACAGGGAACTGGTGGCCCCTCCTCACTCTGTGGCAGCATCCCAGGGGCAGCGCCCCACCTTCCCTGGGACTGGGGTGCTCTGCACCCAGCCTGGGCGCCCCAGCCCCCATCTTGGGGAGGGAACAGGGCAGAACAGGAGGCAATGAGGATGAACGTCTGGCGCTGATGGCAGCAGCAATGACAAATGTCTAAGAGTGAAACGCTGAACAAAAACCAACACAACTGTCCAGAGGTAGTTTGTGAACAGAGGAAAGGATGGAACCAGAACCCTGGGGATGGGGAGCAGAACGGCAGGGTGGCTGGGGTACCAGCGCCCCACAGGGCCAGCAGCCATGGTGGAAGCAGGAGGGTGGGCACAAGCCTGGCCTTGGGCGGCTGCCACAGGAAACCTGGGCCTCACTTGACAGGTGAGTGCCAGCTGCTCTCACTTGGGTGTGGCATGGAGTGCAGGGGCTCCAGCTCCTGCTCCTTCCTGTACCCCAGGGGGGCGTCCAACCTGGGGTGGACTAGGAAACCTGGGGAAGGGACAGGTGGGTGAGTCCTGCCACTGAGACTGGCTGGGGCATTTGGCGGGCTGAGCCCCCACTGGCCTGGTGGCTGCTGCAGCAGTGAGGTGGGGCGTGTCAGAGCGGGGCCAGGGCCCCTTAAGGCCAGGGGAACCCTCCCAGGCCCCTATAGGGGAAGCCGGAGGGAGCAGGGTCGAACACAAGGGCCCAGAGAGCAGTGACCCCAGGCAGGCGGGTGCAGGAACACAGGGAGCGGCTAAGTGGGGTTAGCCTTGTCCAGGAGGGTGTGTGTGCATGGGCAGGGGCTGCTGGGGATGAGCCTGAGGGCGCTGCTCTGGCCAGGGCCCGAGCGGCTGGTGTGCTGTGCGGTGTGGGGAGGGGTGGGGGCGACAACAGGCCTGGGGTGGGGCAGGGCGGGAGCGGAGCCAAGCTGTCCAGTCCCAGAAGGAAGCTCTCCTCTGGGGAGGGGCAGACGGCACGCGCGGTCACTGCTCCTCCTCCGAGGACTCCTGCGAGATGCCCTCCTCTTCCTCCTTCTCCTGCAGGTGGGCAGAGGGACAGAGCTCTGGGCCCCTCCTCCACCCGGGGGTCGCCCCCGCCCTGCACTCCCCCGCGCTGCAGAAGGGAGATGAGTCAGGGCTGAGTGTGTGGGTGACTCAGCAACCTCCATGGCCGTGTTTCATTCATAAAAATGAACAATTTAAAGGAAGGAAAAAAACCACACGCGCACTGCTCTCACACAGCCAGGAGCCAGGCACTGGCCCAGAGCCCTCAAGGCAGGAGGGCAGCACGGGGGCTGCACCAAGGGACTGGTGCCCTGGGGACCCCGAGAGGACCAGGAAGGGGCGAGGCAGCCCTGTCACCAGGGCATCGCCAGATGCCGTGGCCACCAGGGCAGGTGCTGGGTCCCTGGGTGGCCCTAGGCTGACCCCGATCTAGGGTGGGGAGGAAGGGGAAGTGTGTGCCGCTGGGCTCACTCACAGGGTGGGAATGCAGGGTCACCACAGCCCCCGTGCCAGGCAGACTCTAGAACAGCTTGCTTCCTGTTACTCACTCGTGGGCCTCGGAAGGGGGCACCCCCAGCCCAGCCCAGCCCAGCCCAGGTCAGCTCTGCTCAGGAATGGAGGGCAGGGAAGGCTGGGTGGGCTTAAGAGGATGCCCCTCCAGCCAGGGCTCCTCGGCAGCTTCCTCCTCTTCCCTAGGGGACTCTGGAATGGACAGACCTCGCCCGTCCCTCTGGCTTCAGGTCACCTCTGCCAGGAGGCCTTCCAACATCTCCCCTCACACCGCGTACCCCCGGACAGGCAGGGCATGGGACCGGCCTGGTGTTTGGGTCCCCTGGCTGCCCTTCCCCTGCTGGCCAGCAACGTCCAGAGGGCACCACTGTCCCTGCAGACCCAGGACAACAGTCCCTCAGCCTCGCTGGTCAGCCCAGCCCTGGACAGGCAGGCTACACCTACCAGTTTTTTGGGTCTGCCCCGTGGTTTCCTCCCAGGAGCCGTGGTGGTTTTCTAGAGGGTCAAAGAAAACATTCCCAAGTCAAAGATGCTGGGCAGGGCTCACTCGGCACCAGCACCTGGCAGGGATGGGTGGCTGCCAGGGCCCAGCTGCTGATGACTGGCTGGCCACATTCGCCCCCCACCCAAGTATACACACGGCCCCCAGCCCCTCCACCATGACTCAGAGGATGTGAGTCGCATCTTAAAATAAAAAACAAAACAACTTTTCTAAAGGCTGATGCCACTGGGAGTCTGGCCCTCCCCTTTCAGGGACTAGAGTGAAGGTGACACCCAACCCAGAGGTGGCAGAGGCCAGGACCCTTGTGGAACCCACGCCTTCCCTCCCGGCCAGGAAAGCTGCACGCCAGGCTTCTGCCTTGGCGAGCTGCTACCGCCCGCCGCATGCCGAGGACAGGGCCAGCCGGGCAGGGCTGTGGGCGCAGAGGGCCCGCTTCAAGCCTCACCCGCATCTTGGCAGTGCCCTTGTTTTTGCTCCCCTTTGGTCGGCCCCGAGGTCTCTTAGGTGTTGGCACTTCACTGGGCTCCTTCTGCAGGGACAGAAGCAGTCAGGGACTTAGGCCCCGCGGCTGCAAAGCCCCCCGGTCCAGGACAGCAAAGTGACAACACATCAGGAGAGAGGCCACAAGACGCTCAGGTCCCTGTCCATGGTCCCCTTAAACGCTCAGCGCTGGAGCCTTGGTTCTTCATGACACAAAAACCCCATCAGCATACGTGCAGTGTCCAGCAACGGCC
Organism: Dinomys branickii; assembly: GCA_004027595.1. Taxonomy (NCBI): domain Eukaryota; kingdom Metazoa; phylum Chordata; class Mammalia; order Rodentia; family Dinomyidae; genus Dinomys; species Dinomys branickii. The sequence continues at coordinate 33,045 of PVLD010005917.1, read as the reverse complement.
TCGCCGTTCCCCACCCTCAGACACATGCTGGAAAGGCTATGGTGACCCTGCCTTCACCTACAAGCCTGGTCCCCCCCAGTGAGAGGGATTCTGCCCAGACCCCAGCGATCCCACTGACCCTGCTCTTGAAATCTCAAGCCCAAGACAGAGTAAGGCCACGCTGCCAACACACAGGAACCAGGCTGAGGGCAGCCCCAGGTCCACACTGAAGGGTGCAGCTGAGCGCACACATGCACACACGCGCCAGCTTCCTGAAGACTGCAGCTGGCTGCCTGAACCCATTCCTGGACCCACTGCATCACTGCCACCAACTCCACTCAAAGGGCCAGGGCAAAGCCCAGCTCAGGCCCCTGAAGTAGAGATCACCAACAGCCTGACATAACAAAGTCCAGAAGATGCACTGCAAGTATGCAGAAACCTCGCTTTTTGTCTTCTAGAGTCTCACTGTGTAGCCCAGGCTGACCCTAACTCTGTGATCCTCCTGGCTCAGCTTCCCAAGTGCTGGGAATACAAGTATACGCTGTGATGCTGGGACAGTACACAGAAGCTTTTGCAGCTGCTGACAAGAATTCACGTGCAGTTAATCTTATGGTTAAAGGTACTAAATATAAACCTACCAGTCTACCTGTGGCCGGGGAGGTAGCTTGGTAGCACAGCACTTGCCTAGCACCCATAAGGCCCTGGGTTCTACCCCTAGCACTACTGAAAAGCTACTAAAAACAAGCATGTACGCATTGTTTTCTTTCTGGAATGCAGGGCTTTTCTTTTTCACAAACTACAACCCCATCTCCTTGTATTTATTTTGAGACTTAAGTCACCCAGTCTGGGCTTGAACTTGTGATCCTCGTGCTGGGATTAAAGGTGTGTTACATTCTGCCCAGATTTTCCAATGTTTAATTGTTCTTTACTGTCAGAAATAAAATTCAGCCAGGCATGGTGGCACATGCCTATAATCTCAACACTTGGGAGGCTATGGCAGGAGGATCATTCTGAGTCTGGGGCTGACCTGGGCTACTTAAGCCAAGTTCAAGACCAGTCTGCACTACGCAGTGAGACCTTGCCTCAAACATCAAAAAATAATCTCATAGCCAGGCATACATTGAGACAGTTAGGGGAACTTAGTGAGATCTTCTCTCAGAATTTAAAATCAAGGCCAGGCATGGTGGCGCATGCCTGTAATCCCAGCACTCGGGAGGCTGAGGCAGGAGGTTCACAGGAGTATCACTGTGAGCTCAAGACCAGCCTGCACTGCATAGTGAGACCCTGTCTCCAAAAAAAAAAAAAAAAAAAATTTAAAATTAATTTTTAAAGTAGGAGTGGGGCCAGGCATGGTGGCTGAAGCGGGAGGATCCCCGAGGCCAGCCTGAACCAGTGAGACCCTGTCTCAAAACACAAAATAGGCCCCGACACAGCACCTGCCTAGCAAGTACAGAGTCCTGAGGCTCAATTCCCTTTACCAAAAACAAAACAAAAACCACACACATAAGCTGAGCATGGTGACACACGCCGACGCACGCCTGTAATCCTGTAATCTCAGCACTTAGGAGGCTGAGGCAGAAGTATCTCTGCAAGTTCAAGACTAGCCTGAGTTGCACAGTAAGACCATCTCAAAAAGACAAATAAAAACAAAAAGCCTCCCAAAACACACACACACAAAACAAAGGGGCTGGAGATGTAGCTCTTTCAAAGCATTGAGTTCAAAGCCTAATACTGGTAACAAAGAAACCAGGGGTCCTTAGCACCTGGGAAACTGAGGGGTAGGTGGTGGCTTCCCACAGGCAGACCCCAGAGCTGCTCCTGGCGAGGCCGCAGTCTCTACCTGGAGTTCCTTGGCCCCCATTCCCCTGGGGTCCGGAGGCTTTAGCTGAGGTACAGAAGGGTTGTGAGCACACAGGGTATGGAGAGACCACTCAAGGAACACTACCTATCCCCTAATCATGCGTCCACAGCTTCTCAGTGGGCCAGCACCTCCCTAGCTCAAAAAGTAAACCGAAGTAAGGCCTGGACACCCACCTGGCTCCCCACCAGGGCGACCCCGGGACTCACCGGACTCACCGGGGGCTGCTTGCGTGGCCTGCCCCGGCCCCGCTTCTCGGTGCCGTCCTTTTCCTGCTTGGAAGCCAGGGGCTGGCTGGGCTTCGAGCTTGACTCGCTCATCTTCCTTTGCTGCGGGCAGGCGGGGCGCCACTGGGAGGCTGCGGAGGAGAGGCAGTGTCAGCACCAGCCACACCATGCCCCCTGCCCCAAGGCGCCCTGCAGCTGCAGCCTGCACCCAGGGGCCTGGGCCTCGTCCCCGCCGGGAGCCAGCTCAGGACTCTGGCTGGTGCCCCCTGCACGGCCACAGGGTGGGGCCAGCCTGGCAGTTGGCCCTAATCAGTTCCTTATCTCCTGAGCAGAAGGGCTCTTTGTTGTCCTGCCCAAGGCCACCCCCACAGGGCCCAGGAGCGGTGCAGCGGGCACAGCCAACTCAGACCTGACTTGGGGGTGCGGCTGCCGGGGGCAAAGGTGTGGGCAAAGCTGGGGTCCCACCCTGAGCCAGCTGCTGACTTTCCTGCAGAGAAGACCATGCTAGGGAGCTTGGAAGGGAAAAGGAACTTCAGGCTCTGCAACCCCCCAGCTTATTACACTGGGTGCCTGGCACAGTGGAGCCAGGCACCACATGCTAGGGGTGGGTGGCAGTGTTGGGCCTGGGCGCACCTGTGCCTCTTTCCTAGGGCAAACCCTGGACTCAGATGGGGACAATTGAGCGTAAGAGGAAGATGGTTGAACCTGCCCAGGGAGGGAAGGGGCTAGGGGTCCTCTCTGCCTCAGGCTCCAATCAGGGGCGACTTCCTATGATGGCCACTTGTAGCAGAAGCAAGAATGCTAAACAGCCCCTTTCTCAGGCTGGGCTGCCACTGGGCCCTAGCAAGGTGATTCTTTTTTAGCACTTTCCTAAGGATGGTTGGGTTTCACTATGGCACGGAGGTCTGCAGCCTCTATTTGGGAAACTCTGCTAGAGACTTAGAACACCAAGGCAGGCGTGGGGGTGGCACATGCTTGTGATCTCAGTGCCCAAAAGCTGAGGCAGGAGGATCTCCAAGAATTTGAGACCAATCTGAAAGGCACAGCAAGACTCTCACACACAAACGACATCAAGGAGCCTTTATTTCTGCATCCAATCCCTGTCCTCTCCTGAGGTCTGTGTCCCCAAGTTTCAGATAGGTGGGAGCGGGCAGACGTCAAGCACCACACTTCTCTGGTGGCCACCCTGACTCACGTCCTGGGTTAGGAGGGGCACAGCATTCCTAGCCTGAAAACATCACCTGTCTGTAACACGAAGGGAACCACACAGCACCCGCCCTACCGGCCCCAGACCTCTCCACGCAGTGTTAGGTTGACCTAAAAATATATATGTAAAACTTAAACGGAGATAAATCTTTACTCTCACCAAAATGAGAACTAGAACATTGGAAAAGAACTTCCTCTTGGCCAATTGAGGCAATTCCCAATTCTAACTCAATGACAAGAAAATTTTTGGCAACTTGTGATTTTTGGGAGGGCTCACTGCCCCCAGAGACCCTCCGGACAGCAGGACTTCGGTAATTATCCTATCTGATAATATTTCGGCCTCGGAGACTCGTATGAGCAGGGTGGGTGCTTATTTATCCTGCTCCGTCATTAGCGGCATGGTCTGCTCTGTAATTACAGACAGTGATTAGAATCTTCTACTACACCACTGGACCCCTTTCGAACTAAACATCAAAATTAATCAGCTAAATGAGCACTGACCTCACAGAAAGCGCGCCTCAGGCGGCTCACTGGGGGCTCCAGTGGCCCGCCAGTCCCGAGTCCCATAGTGGGCTCGGGTGCCTGGACGCTGGCGGATTCCCTAGGAGCGCTGGTGCCATCTGGTGCCTCCTCCCACCCCGTGCTGCTGGGGACCCTTTAATCTACCGCCCCACTCCCAGCCAGGCCCCCACGGATCTGAGCGGAGGGCCGAGGCCCGGGCAGGGCGCAGACCGGAGACGCTGACTTTTCCACCTGTTTCTGGCTATCAGAGAGGCCTGGCGCGCAAGGAGCCGCACTCAGGGCCCGAACCCAAGCCCTTCGGGAGCAGTGAGCCCGGTAGGCCTCAGCTCGCCTTCCCCACACCACACACACACTGTGGCCCTCAGCGGGTACAACTCTGCAAGAATGACCTCAGAAAAGACGCAGACGACTCCATTATTTAAAAAGTGGCCCAGAGAAGCCCGAGGCGGGGCCCAAGGTCACACAGCAAGTTGGCGCGGCGGGGAGCGGGCGCCCCGGACCCGGCAAGCGCCGCGCTGCTCACCGCCAAGGCCGGCTCGGACCGGGCCCGGCGGCACTGCGGGGACTGCGGCGACCGTTGTAGGCCGGCAGCGGGCGCGGGGGGAGGGGCGCGGGCGCCTGCAGGCGCGGGAAAGCGGCGCACCCGGACCGCATGCCCCGCCACGCGGGTGCACCGGCACCGGCCCCACTTCCTGCCAGAGGGGGCACCCAAGGCCGCCGCGGGCAGGAAACCTGGCGCGGAGAAAGCAGCCCCCTCCCCCTCCGCGGAAAATAAGCCCAGGGGAGCAAACCCCGAAGCGGGGCGTCCAGGGGACTAGTTCCGACAGCGCCCGCAAAGCGGCGAAACCAGTTTGAGGGGGCGGAGAACAGGCCCGGCCCCGGGGGCCCGGGAGGCGCGGGCCGGACGGAGGTGGGGTCGCGGGGCGCGCCGGGGCCCCCAGCCTCCCCCGCACTTCGGGAACTTCACGGCGACTGCGGGGGGCGCCCGACCCGGCCGGCAGGAGCGGCGGCCGCGCGAGGTGCACCGGGCGCCGCGGCCGCACAACTCGCGCTCGCAGCGCCGCGCGCCCCTCCCCCACAGCGCCGCGGTCCCCGCCCCCCGCCGGGCGCCCGCGGATCCGGGGACCCGGTGCGGGAGTCCTCCCCGCGCCCCGCCGCCCGTCCCCGCGCCGCGCGGCCCTCCCGCCGCCGCCGCCCCGCGCCGCCCGGGCCTGGGAATAAAGCCGGCGGCGCGCGCTGCGGCCCCGGGCGAGCGGCGGGCGGCGGGGCGCGGGACGGCCGCGGGCCCCGGGGACGACTCACCGCGAGCTCGGCCGCCGGCCTGCGGTGCGCGCGCGGGGCTGCCGGGAGCGACGGTGCTGGGCGCCGGGGACGGCCTGGCTGCGCCGGCGCCGCCGCTGGTCGCGAATGCGGATCTGAAACCGGGAGAGGGCAGAGGCGCTCAGAGCCGCCGCCGCCGCGTGCTTGCCGCCCGGGCCCCGCTGGGTATTTATACCGCGCATCCAGCGGCAGAGACCGAGCGGCACCCTCCCCGAAGGATGGCGAGGGCCAGAAAACCGGGCACGGCCCGTGCGCGGCCTCAATAAATAAATAATTTAATTAAATTATAGATAAAAAATAAAAGAAGCCACCGGAGCGGCCGCGAACTCACGCCTTCTTGGAGAAGCGCCAGTGCCAGAAATAGCCCCGGCTCGGAGTCCCAATTAGAGGAGCGCAGCCCCGGCTCAGGGGAGCTTAAAAAGAGCGACCCAGGGGCAGGGGGGACGGGCCCGCCCGCGCCAGCCGTGTCACCGGGGGGCGGGGCCATGCAAATGAGCCCGGGGATTTAAAAGGGCGGCCGCCCGCCAGCCGCTGCGCGGGTGGGTTCCAGCGGTGGGAGGGCTGCGGGGGATTCCTGAGCTGGGAACCCGGCCGCCCGCCCACTCCTCACAGTGCCCCGCACGGGAGGACGGGGAACGGCTGCGGGAGAGTCGCAGAGGCGCCCCTCGTGTGGGCGGGGGTGTCCTTCCTGCCTGGCGCAGGGTGCGGGCACAGTCACCTCCAGGGGCCTTCCGGACGCGTGGGCCTGGCCCCCCGTCGGGCGGCGCGGAGGGCGGCGCTCGGGTCGTGGGGGTCCACGCGGCGGAGGGGTGAGGGCGAGCGCGGCCGTTGGGAGTGTTGCGCGGCCTACTCGCCACCCCTTTCTGCCCAGATATCTCGACGGCTCGTACATTTCCCCGGGGCGGACAGGTGTCAGCATGTGCGTTTCAGTGTCGACCTGCTGGTGGCGGGCTGGTGAAATACAAGTCTTGTGAAATGCAAACGTGAAACTTGGGAAATCCGAAGTGTGTCAATGCTTTAACGGCCCCCAGCCAGCCGTCACCAAGGTGCAGCCTTCTAGCGACACACGATTGGCCCGTTCACAGGTACACTGGGAGGAGGAGTTCACTCCAGGTGGCCTGGGAGGTGCCTCGGACACACGCGGTCCCAAGCCGCACCCCATCCCCTCCGTGGTGACTTTTAAGAGCACGCGGGTAGGCCAGACGTCGCCTGGAAGCGCTCTGAGGGCAGGGGCCGAGTGTGCGCACGCCGGGCCCATCATCGGTCCCCACTCAACAAAGACTTGTTGCGCGGGCAGAGGAGGAAGCCCGGGAGGGAAGATGGCGGGAGGAGGGCGCGCCCTGCCGGCCGGGCCACGCGCACCTCCCCGCGCCGGTCCCCGAGGCGGCCCTCCACACCTCCTGTGATGCAGGGAATTGCAATGCGGCCCAGTGACACACGGCCGTGACTCATGTTTTTCTCTGCTCTCCTCTTCCTCCCGGGTCCGCCGAGGCCCGGCCCAGCCCCATGCTCCCCTCGGGGGGCGCGCGGCGGTGGAGGGGACGCGGGGCAGAGCCCCGCGCGCGGGCGGGGTGGGGGCCGGAGGGACCGGGCCTCCAAGTTGCAGGAATGCCTCAGGAATGTTTCCGGTGGGGGCGGGGAGCGGCGGGCAGCGGCCCAGCCCCCACCGGGCAGAGGCTGGCGCTCCGGGCGCGGGGCAGCACGTGCTCGAGGTGGGGGCGGGGCGCGCGGGCGGGAAGGCGCGGGCCGGGGCAGGGCCCGGCGGCCTCCTCCGCGCGCCCAGGTGCACCGCGGGCCCCAGGAGTCCCCGGGCCGCCCCTGGCGGGGAGAGGAAGTCCCGGGTGGGCCACCCGCGGGGAGGGGCGCGAGGGCGCGCGGGGGAGGGGCGCTGCCCCTTTGTCTGCGGCGGTGGGGGCGGGGCGGGGTGGAAGCTTCGATCCCTCCATCTTTGTGCCCCGCCGCTGCGCGCGCGCTTAGTAGGCCGCGAGCCCGAGGCCCTGGGCCGCGTGGAGTGGAGGGGCGCCCCTTTCGCCCCCGCTCCGACTCCTGTCCGGGTCACGGGCCCCGGCCGCCACCCGCGCCTGGTCCGGGTCTGGCCGTCCTCCTTCGACAGAGCGCGGCTCGGGGCCACCGGGCTGCCAGGCCCGGCCACCAGCCGCATCCCCTGCTCTCCGCCCGCTCGGGCGCGGCGTCTCCTGCGCCTCGCGGCCCTGCCCCTGGGAGAAAGCGAAGGGGCAGCGGAGGGTCAGTGGGCGCTGCGAAAACTTGGCCAACTTTTTTAAGTCCCATTTCTAGCGAGGCGACTCGATCTTGTGATTTTCCCACTCTTACTTTTCCCGTCCTGATTTCCTCATGGACTTGTTTTTGTTGTTTAACATTGTGTGTTTTCATGCACCACCTCAAACCCTCCCGGAGGGAGGCAAATAGGTGTCGTGGGGGCGGGGAGGGCAGCGGCTCCTGCCCCTGCGGGTGACCCACACCCTGGACATACAAATGGCTCCCCCCGTCCGACCCCCGCCTGCATGCTTTCTGAATTGCAAATACCCTGAATTCGCTTTCTTTCCCTTCCAGTATTAAGCAGAGAGCGAGCGAGATGGGCATAAAAACAGGCAGGAGTCCTAGCAAGCACACTCAAATCTGGAGGAATCGGGACCTGAATGCACCCGAGCAAGCTGAGTAACAATTTAGGCTGCCAGGAGGCTGAAACTATTTATTTCATTCATTCTTCAAGAGCCTACTTTGCATCCAAGAGCTAGGCCAGACTCCGGGTACACTCAGCGGGCAGGTCCCTGCGCTTTAGCAGCTTAGAGGGGGTGGGGGGCCAGGTGCTTGAAGAGTGGGAGCCGCAGGAGGGGGTCGGGGCCTCCCGGATAGCCTCGAGCAGGCCCTGCGGGGGTTGGCTAGACCTGGGCTGGAGGCCGGCGTGTGAAGCACGGGGAGCTGTGGAGGCCTGGGCCGGCAGCCAGGCGGGAGTCCCAGAGCAGTGGGTGCCACCAGGACCGGTCTTGCCCACAGGAAGTGGTTTCTGATGACCAGAGTTGGCTTGTGAAGGGCACGTGTAGGGAGTGAAGAGTCCATCAGGCCTGTTAGGCAAACCATGATACCTTCCCACCAAGCCTTGGTGTGGCTCTGGTAGAGACCTTGCCGAGCCCGCGGGTCGACCCTTAGCTTCGCAAAATAAACCTTTGATTGGGGAGAGCTAGCCAAGCAGAAAATGCCCGTTCTGAGTGTTCAGCTTACGAAGTGCACACCTCTGTGTCACCAGCATGGTGACAGATCTACACAGGTGTGCAGTCTCGCCGTGCACATCTGTCCCACCGCCATCCTTGCCCACGCATAGGCAGTGTCACGCGTGTGCACTGTGCTCCGTTCCCTGTCCCTTCCCTGAGCTGTGAGAACTGCCTGCAGCTGCGCTTTCCGCCACTGGGCTGCCGACCTGCAAGTGTGAGCATCGTGCCCGGTTCTGTAGCTTGGCGCTTGGGTAGGTCCTGCTCTCGGCCATTCCGCGCAGTGCGAGTTCTAGAATCAGGCGTGGTGAGTTCAAGTCCCACCTGGGACACGCCTGGGAGAGCAGTGAAGGATGAGGCCAGGAGTCCCCGGATTTGGCAGACGGGATGAGCAGGACATTAAGAGTGCAGGGCACACGTTAGGGGCAGGTAGCAGGCGTAAACCTCACAGCCTGTCACAGTGACGGAGGGTGACCGCAGCGCGCAGCATTTTGACCAACCTCCGCCAGTCACCCGGTGGCTACTAGTACATCTGCTCATCTGGCAGGCTCAGGCCTCCAGGCCCTGCTGACCGCAGACTCTGCTGCCAGGAAACCTGGCAGGCGGGAGTGGGAGGAGGACCTCTTCTGGTTCCAACTTTCGAGGGAAAAACTCCAGTGAAAAGGAGGCCTGCCTCATGCACCTCCAGCCCCCTGCCGTGAGCCAGCACCCACCCTGGGACTCGGTGGTCTTGGGGGACCCCATGGGCTTTCACAGCTTTCTTCAGGGCTTTACCCCAGGAAAGCGTGGCTGTTCCCCAGCTTCAGGAAAACGTTGAAGGGAAGGCGGTTTGAGTGTATGGTGACGTACGAGCTGCCCAGTGTCCTGCACCTCTCAGAGCGAAGCCACGGCCCGTGCCGGGTTCACAGCCACAAAACAGCCTCCACAGTCACTGGGGAATCTGCCTCCACCCCTGCCGCTGCTTCAGTGCCACACTGAGTGCGTGCTGCCTCACCCAGCCCAGCCCAGCCCCACCAATCGTTCTGGGGACCATGAGAGGCCCTGAGGCCCTAGCTTCGAATAGGGTGGCAACACCCCTGTGATCAAAGGGCTTCCCTGTGGGGTACTCCTACAAGCCTGGCAATACTGTAATAGGGACCTGGTGTAGCACGGGGGGGGGGGGGGGGGGGCAGGACAAGAACAACCTCAGAGCCCCTGGAAGCAGGCATAGGGACAGCCCGTGTCTGGTGTGAGGGTGGCCTGGGGGTCAGCACCAT
>PVLD010005917.1:12285-23350 GCA_004027595.1 Dinomys branickii | reverse complement strand
AGCTCTGTCTTGTCCTGTTGCTCCAGGACATCCAGCCTGGAGCTGGCTCCTCCATTTCCAGCAGCCCTGTGAGTACCTGATTCCCAGTGCTGAGCCTCACTGAGCTGACATGTGAAGCATGTTTGTTTCTCCTCTCCCAAGAACCCTCAGGGAAGCCTACTGCCCCTCTCCTGCAGGTTGCATTCTGCTCCAGCCTAGGCCGGAGCTCGCCTCAGGGCCTTTGCACTTGCTCTCCCACCCCCAGCTCTTTCCCAGCTGTCCTGGGGCTGCCTTCCCACTGCCTCAGGGCTCCTGCAGTATTAGGTTGTCCACACTCTTTGAAACTGGGTGTCTCTCCCTATAACCCCCTATCCACTCTGCCATTGCTTATTCTTTTTTCCTATGACACACCAGTTTCTAACGTACTATCTAATTCATTATTTAGCCATTATCAATAACATGTGTGGTGTTTTCTGTCCAGATCCCTCCACTGGAACGCCAGCTCCTTTGGCTTGGAGAATTTTATCTTTTGTGTTCTCTAGGGTACCCCCAGGGCCTAGCACAGTGTTCAAACTCAAAAGCCTTGCTGAAAGAATGATTAGCCAGGGTGGCTTGTGTTATCCACACAAGCCAAGGCACAGGGTGTCCGTCTGTCCCCAAACCAGGAGACGGAAGAGCACCAGAGACTGTTCTTTGTGCAACCAGGTTAAGTCCTTCTCACCGTCCCCATCTGCCCTTAAGCATTTATGAGACTGACGTGCTGCCTACTGCATTAAGGGGGCAGGTGCCCTTAAGCTTTTACATTTGAGTTATTATTTATTTTTGAGACAGGGTCTCACTATGCAGTTGTGGCTGGCCTTGAACTCACCAGGGTAGCCCAGACTGGCCTCAAATTCAGTGATTCTCCTGCCTCAGCCTCCCGAGTGCTAGGATGACAGGCCTATGCCCCCACACCCAGCTGAGATTTTACAGTTTGCCACTGGAGAGTTCCTCCGGTGGGGTAGCAGGGAGGTGGGCACTGGCTGGTCCGTGTGTCAGGGATGACAGTGGGTGTGCTTACTACCACTCGGTTGGGCTGAGAAAGGGTTGGATTTCTGCATAGGTGGGACAGTGTCCCTTTGCTCTAAGTGACTGTGTGATACTCTCTGATCCAGAGTCCACCCAGTGAGCACTACAGGCTCTGCAGTCAGGCACCACAGTGTTGCTCCCATGCAAGAGAAAGCCAGGAGCTGCGGGAAGCAGCACGCTAGGGCAGTACCCGTGCGAGCGACCTCTCCGAGCATGTGACCTTCTTGTCCAGCGCATTCTGTGGAGCCTGGCTCACCTTCCAGGCTGCAGCCTGGGCCGGAAGACCACACTGCTTATGCCTGGCCTTATGCTCTCTAACTTGGGCAGCAGTGACCGCACCTGGGAACGGGCCCTTAAGTTTCCGGGGTACTCGGTGGCAGGGTGGTGGGCTCGTCTGTGTGCTCCATTTCCTGCCTGTTTAGAGGCTGAGTGTGTCCGGGATGGGGATAGGAACCGTGAGTGACCAGCGTGGCCACCTCAGGCCTCCCTGTCCCCTCAGCCTCGGTTTGATGCGTCCTCGCCTGGCGCCTTCCTCCTTGCAGGCTGCACCTGCGCAGAGGCTGCGTGGCCTGGGAGGTGAGATGCGCCTCCAGGACCCCAGGGCCCCTGAACCATCACGCCAGCCATCCCCGGAATGGACAGGAGCAGGTGCTCAGTTGCCAGGGCCGCAGTCGCCTAAGCCCAAGCTGAGCCCAGGTCTGGAGGTGGGTCAGGAGCAGCTGGGAGGTGGAGAACGACAGGGTAGGGGCTGTGCCCAGACCTGGATCTGCAGTCCTCCGGAGCTTTGTGTTGTGCCTCCAGGGCCCAAGGGGGCCTGGGCCCGCTCAGCCTAAGTTTGGCGAATGGGCGCGGGCTGGGGGAGGGGCAGAGGAAGTGGGTAGCAAGGGGAGGGTTGGGTGGGGGAGGGGGCACTGGCGGCAGAGGGGGAGGGGAGGGGCTGGCCTGGCCTGGAAGCTGGCTTGGAGATGGCGGTGGCACCACCCTCTCCCCGCCAACCTGGCCTGCATCTCCTGTGTGTTCAGCGAGTCCCCAGGGCTGTCCGCAGCCCTGTCCAGCCAGGGAGCTGAGGTCCCCAGGGCCCTCGTCTCCACTGTGAGCTGGGTGGGCAGCCCCTTGCTTTTCTTAGCTTCCAGGAACCCGGTCACTAGGGTCCCTGGGTGGGACCGAGAGCTCTGCCTGGGATGGGCAGCGTGGAGCACCCTCCACCCCTGCCCGGTCCCTGAGATTCGGGTGGGGGGAAATACAGGTGCTCTGAGGCTCTAGGTACAGTGGAGGGCGAGTGAGCAGCCACCCAGAGGCCTGCCCTGCTGGCCATGGCCGGGCCTTCCACGGTTGGGGCAGTGCCAGGCGACACCAGGATTCTGGGTCACAGTCCAGGGTGTCCTGCCGTTCCCAGGCGCGCAGTATGCGTGCGCCCCCGGCCCGCCGTGGCCCTTTGTCTGGTTCTTCGGGGCGGCTCCCATCCCCTACTCTGCCTGGCCACAGCCTCCGTCTGGGCTCCGGGGTCCCCCGCAAGGGCTGCTTGTTGATCTTCTGTGTCCCCTGCGCTTGTAGGGACGGGCGGTAGGACGATGACCCAAAGCAGCTCCACGCAACCGCCGCGTGAGCCTCGCTCGTCTCCCCTGTCCCTTAAGCTCTGCCCACAGCTCCCGCACGCCCCTCTCCAGCGACTGGAGAGCCGGGTGGCTGTCCGGGGACTTTCTCTTAGTCCCCAACCAAGTCCTGGGAGCGAGCACCAGATTACCCCACCCCTATAGCCTGCGGCTTGCCCTCCCGGGAGAGCCACCGTGCCTTCTCTCTGCAGCGCAGAGCAGCCTTGCTCTCAGGTCGTTGGGGGGGCGGGGCGGCACCTTCAGAGCCCCCAAGTGGGGTGGGGAGGGGATGACGGAGAGGGGCGCAGTCATTTTCACACGCCCCGTTCCTCAGGCACGTGGCTCTAGTCCGCGGTCCCCGCATGAAGGAACCGGCTTCTCGAGCGCGGCTTGGGTGTCTGCTGCTCACTGGCCCCCTGGCCAGTGCCTGGCCCCGCCTATTCCCTCCCTGTGGTCCCAGGGCCCTTCCCCGCCCCGTGCCTTGCTGCTCATGCTGAGGCGAGAGCCTTCACCCTGCTCTCTGGCTGGGGCAGAACCATTGCAGAACGCACGACTGTGACCTCAGCACCCGGAGGCTGAGGCAGGAGGATCGCTGCGAGTTCAAGGCTGGCATGGGCTGCATAATGAGACCCTGTCTTCAAAAAGGAAATGCGACCTTAGCCTGGACCGATGGGGCCATCACAGCGTTCTGGTGCATCGCTTCTGCGTTGAAATACTAGGGTTTGGATTTAGTGGATTCAAACAATCTATTATTAATTGTGAGCTTTGTTTTGTTTTACATTTTAATGTGGCTACTAAAATAGGAAAGACAAGGTTGGCGTTGCACTCAGCGGCTCCCTTTCCCTCTCCGCTGGCCCGCGCTAGTCAGGGTCATTGCCTGCTCCCCGTCCTCGGGCACCCCTGGGGGCGGGCAGGGCTGACACCCTGTCCTGGTGCGCTTGCCTCCTTGTTAGGTGAGTCTGGCGCTTAGCGGGGTTCAGGGCACCTCTGTCGGGGTGGAAGCGACAGGGCCCTCCCAGGAAGTGGGCTGCGTCCGCGGGGCGCCCCCACACCCCGCTGGAAGCAGTGCGGAGCAGGGCGCAGAGGGGCCGCAGCGGGGACCACGAGCGCGTGTGCTGGGACCCGCGGGTCGCGCGTCCTTGGCTCCGGTACCCGCTGGGCTGGCGTGAGGTCCCGGTGTCGGAGGCACGTTGCAGATCCCTTCCGCGGGGACCCCGCTCCCCTGCCTCACTCTGCTCTCGCGGTGACTCAGGCGGCGCGTGCCCTACACCGACGCCGGCACTGGCATCAACATCAGCACGGCCCAGGGCGGCAGGACTGCACGGGGGTGGGGTAGGGGGGCGGGGTAGGCAAAAGCAGCGAGGGGCGTCCCGCGGTGGGGTCGGCGCTGAGGAGCACTGGTCCCGAGCCAAGTAACAGCTGCAGAGACATGGGTTTGGGGAGGATGGAGGGCAGGGTCTGCCAGGTAGGTGGTGCAAACCTGTGATCCCAGAACTCACTCAGGAGGCTGAGGCAGGAGGATCTCTGCCTGTGCTACATAGCAAGACCCTGTCTCAAAGGAAAAGACAGACAGACACATGAAGTCAGACCAGGAGCCTGGAGTAAGAGCGAGAGGAGAGGTGGAGGAAGTGGTAGGGCTGGCATGGTGCCTTCCCGAAGGGGGAAATGGGGCCGTTCTAGGAGGATGGGCCGGGGACCAGGCCTGGACCCCTGGGTCACAGTGGGTTGCAGATGCTGTGCGTCTGGGCCAAGCTGGGCTGTGCAGGGTGGGCTGAAGGAGGCCAGTCCCGGTTCCTGCCCTCGCTGGGCAGGGCTCTGGGGCCCAGAGCGTGGAGAAGCACCCAGTGCACCTGCACCCTCCGCCCCCAATCGTCTCGCAGGTTCTAGCCTGGTCTGTTCCACTTCCAGCCCTTGCCTGGCTGTTGTGGGCAGACAGGCGCTGATAGGAACTCAGAGGAGAGTTGCAAAACGCAGCCCTTGGCCCTGGCGCTGCCCCTTCTCCAAGATTAGCGGGCAGTGTGGTGTCCATCGGTGTGGCTGGGCAGAATGAAGGGCTCAGCCTTCGCCCTGGCCCCACAGGACAAGAGTGGCTTCCCATGGGCCAAGGGTCACGGGCTGTGGGCCCTGGGCGGGTCAGGTGGAGGCAGAGGACTGATTGTGGCGGCCTCCCACAGCCAGGCCCCTTCTGATGCATCCTCACCACAGCCTAGCTGGTTCTGCACTTCTCCTTGGGGCTTGCAGTTGAAATAACCTGCACAGAGAGGTCCAGTAACTTCCCTATGGCCACACAGTAAAGCAGGACTGGAACAGAGCCAGTCTGAGTCAAATATGACTCTGCCCCCCCCTTATTTTTTGACAGTATCAGGGATTGGTTGCCAGGGAAACACTTGAACACTGAGCTACACCAAGAGGTCTTTTTTTTGTCCTTTTGAGACAGAGTCTTGCTGTGCAGTTCAGGCTGGCCTTAAACTCACTTTGTAGCACAGGGTGGCCTCAGGCTCACAGTGATCCTCCTGCCTCAGCCTCCCAAGTGCGGGGATTACAGGCATGTACCACCACCACGCCCTGCAAGATCTCTTTTTTATGGCGGTACTGGGGATTGAACTCAGGACCCTTCACCTGCTAGGCAGGCGCTTATTCCACTGAGCTATATCCCCAGCAAGATCTCTTTTTTAAAAGGTTTTTGCAACAGGGTTGCCCTCTGTACCGCTGCCCAGCCTCAAACTCATGTAGATCCTCCCATCTCAGCCTCCTGAGTGCTGGGGTTACAGATGTGTGTCTTGGTTCCTTTTTTTTCTCGTTGCTGAGACAAAATACCCAACACCCAAAATGAAGGAAGGAAAGGTTTATTTTGCTTACAGTTTGTGGAGGTTTCAGTCCATACTTGGCTGGTTCTCAGGCAGAGTGGCACATGGCAGAGGGCAAACTGTTCATGGTGGCAGAGCACAGCAAAACAACCAGCAAAAGGGAGGAATGGCAGCAAGCAGCCTCTTTTTCTCCCTTACATTGTAAATAGCCTAATCCCACCCAGTGAGTCTCCATGCCCTCCTTTTCCACAGGCTCAGGATGTGTACAAAGTAAGCACCCTGGCTTCCTGCTGAGTCACTCAGCCAAACCTCTAGACTCCCCAAGTTGACACAATGTATAAACTGTAACACATGCCCCACTCCAACAACTCTTAAATAGAACTTTAAAACTGGGTGTGGTGGCAGATGCCCCTAATCCTAGCACTTAGGAGGCTGAAGCAGGAGGGTTCTTGGGAGTTCGAGGCCAGTGTGGACTAAATATCGAGACCCTGTCTTTAAAACAAAAAAAATAAGATGAGATCTCACTAAGTTGCCCGAACTGGCCTTAAACTTGTGATCCTCCTGCCTCAGCTCCCTGAGTAGCTGGGACTTCAAATCTGCTGCTATAAACTTAGGTCCCACCCTGTGTGTGAGTCAGGCTGGGGTGGGAAGGGCAGGCAGGTAAACTTGTGCACACTCCATGCAGTATAGACTGTGTGGCCAAGGGCTTGGAGGAGAAAGAGCTCGACTTGTGGGTTTCGGAAATAACCAGCTGGGCTGGAGCACTGGGCTCTGGGCTCAGGGTGGGGAAAGGATTCCGTAGGTTTGCCATGGAAAGAGTGAATGGAGGCAGGTGAGGTGGCCACTCGGGAGGCTGAGGCAGGAGGATCGCCCGGTCTGCATAGTGAGACCCTGTCTCAAAAAAACAAACCAAAACCCTACAAAGGGCTGGGTGTGGTGGCACACACCTATAATCCCAGCACTTAGGAGGCTGAGGCAGGAGGATTGTTGTGAGTTTGAGACCAGCCTGGGCTACAAAGTGAGCTCAACGCCAGCCTGAACTACATAGCGAGACCTTGTCTTAAAGAGACAAAACTCCAAAACAACAACTAAACAACCCAGAAATGTACTAGGGAGGCAGAGAAGCGGTGTGGCCAAGCTGGGATGGGCTGCATTTTAGAAAAGGTCACTGTAAGGTTGTCAATGGCAAAGAGCCTCCACACAGTCACCCCCTGCTTCGTTTCAAGGGTGGGAGTAGTCTAGGGGTTCTGGCAGCCTTTTCACCTACAAGCCCCACTTCCGGGAATCTTTCCTGGGCACAGCGAGGGCGTCCGAGGTTTGTGTCTGAGTCTGAGCTTTATTCTGTCATCATATGCAATAGGCTGGGGATATAGCTCAGTGGCATAAATGCCTGCCTGGCAAGCACAAGGTCCTGAGTTTGATCCCTGGTACCACACACATACATAAAACAAAGTTCAATGGGAGTCAGGCCTCTGTCCCAAGTCTTGGGGCTGGGGATATAGCTCAGTGGAATAAGTGCTTGTCTGGCCAGCACAAGGTCTTGAGTTCAATCCCCAGTACCGCCAACAAACAAACAAACAAAAAAATGATCATATACAATAATGATGAAGGAAGCCCGAAGTGGTGGCGCACACCTGTAATCCCAGCACTGGGGAGGCTGAGGCAGAAGGATTGCAGTGAGTTCCAGGCCAGCCTCAGCTACAGAGTTCAAGACCAGCCTGAAGTACATAGAAAAACCCTGTCTCAAAAAAAACAAAAAAAAGATGACGGAAAGCTGGGAGTGGCACAGGTAGTGCAGGCCTGTAATCTCAGCTCTCAGGAGGCTGAGGCAGGAGAATCACCACAAGTTTCAGGCCTATAGCTAAGAACTGGATTTCACCATGGCCACAGGACCCAAATCAACAAAAACCAAGTGTATTTCTATATTTAACATCAAACAATTGGAAAATTAAATAAAAAAGACTCTACTATTTATAATAGTTCCAAAAAGAAAGCAAGCACCAAGGAAACACTTGTGTGTAACAAAACCTAGGCGACATCCACAGGTTTTTTTTTTTTTTTTGTCTTTTTGAGACACGGTCTCGCTATGCAGTTCAGGCTGGCCTTGAGCTCCCTTTGTAGCCCAGGCTGGTCTCAAACTCGCAATAATCCTCCTGCCTCAGCCTCCCGAGTGCTGGGATTACAGGCGTGTGCCACCATCCCCGGCCTTCCACAGGTTGTTCTAACAAAGCACGTGTAGGACGTGAATGCTGAGAAGTGAAGAGCAGTGGCAACACAGATGGACCCGCAGACCCGGGGAGGCACTAGCCCCGTTGCAGTGGGCATGGCAAGCGCAGTTTCTCTTCGCACCGTCAATCCCTCTTCTGGAGCTGCCCTAAAATACGGTGCACTGCACAGCCCACAGGGCAGAGATGCATCAGGCGATGGCCTTGCAAGTCACAGCTTTCCACACCCAAATGTGGGCGGGCCGGGCCCTTGGGGGAGACCCCTTCTCTGCCCTTCCAGCTCTAGCTGCCTCTCCTACCTCTGTTCTTGGCATTGTGGTACAAGGCGCTCTCCTTTATCTTTGCTTTTTCTTTGTGAAACTGGGTCTTGCTATGTAGCACGGGCTGGTCAGGGATACATGGTGATCCTCCTGCCTCAGCCTCCTGAGTGCTGGGGTAACAGGTGTGTGCCACCACACCCGGCTCCTCTCTTCTGAAAGGGGTCTCCGATGGTTGGTTTCCGGGCCTCCCCTCCATCGCTGTGACTTCATCCTAAGGACATCTTCTAGGGCCAAGTTCCTAACTAAGGTGCCCGCCTGAGGAATCAAGGCTAGGGCTTTAACATACATATTTTGGGGGAGTCACTGTCACCCCATAACAGTGATCAATTCCTATCAAAATGCCTGAGGGAAGTTTTTGTAGGTGGGGACCAACTCACTCTAAAAACTTACTAGGGAAAGCAAAGAAACCGGAAGAGGGAAAGTAACTTTGGAAATGAGTAGCAAAGCTGGAGGACTTGTGCTGCTGAAGCTCCGGGTTCACTGTGCAGCACCGGACTCGGAAGGGAACACTGTAGAACAGGCAGGCTGGTGGAGCTTGCTCACGCTCGTAATTGAGGAAGAGGCTGAGGCAGGAGGGTCACACAAAAGTTGATGTTCTTGGGCCTCTTAGCCAGATCCTGTCTCAAAAAAGGCCCAGGATGTAGCTCACTGTGAGGCAGTTCACTGTGAAGGCCCTGTGGTTCAGTGCTCAGGACTACAAGAATAAATAAAACAAGCAGAGCCAGATGTGGTGGCAACTCGCCTGTGATCCCAGCACTCAGGGAGCTGAGGCAGGAGGGTTGCTTTGAGTTTGAGGGCGGCCTGGGCTGCATAGCAAGACCCTGTCTCTTAAAGCAAAGTCAATAAATAAAACAAGACAAAACAGGGCCCGGGAGATAGCTCAGTGGCACAAGCACCTGCTTGGCAAACTCAAAGTCCTGAGTTTGATTCCCAGCACCAAAAAATTAAAATAAAATTAAAAAACCCTAAATCTCAAACATTCTACTAAAATTAACTCAAAGTCAACCACAGATCTAAAAGTGAAACATAGATCTATTTATTTTGAAGTTTTAAAAATTTGATTGGTACATTTTAGGTATACATAACGGTCACCATCACTGCGAGTTCGCGCCTGTACATGATTCACCCTGCTGCGGCTTCTTCTCCCACCCCCCCTCCCCCGCCCCTCCCCCGCCCCTCCCCCTCCTTATTTACAAAAGCTTCCTTTCCGTTTTCCCTTCTGTTCCCCTCCCTTTCTTTGTCTCTTCCTCCCCTCCTCTGTTCCCTTTCCCATTTGAACAGTTGATTCCTTTTTCTTGGTATCTATTACACATTTGAGTCCTTATTTACACTTTCAGTTTCTCACACCAGAGAAACTGCTGTATTTCAACGTGTGTCCAACTTATTTTACGTAAGAGTATGGTCTTGCAGAGCATGGTGGTGCGTGCCTGTCATCCCAGCACTCAGGAGGCCGAGGCAGGAGGATCACCTTGAATTCAAGGCCAGCCAGCACTGCCTAGTGAAACCCTGTCTCAAAAGAAAGGGGGGGGGGAACGTTTGTTCCTGATATATGTTAACTACATGATCTATTTTATTGGCAGCCCAAGACAATTCCTCTTCATGCAATGTGGCCCAAGCAGCCAAAAGGTTAAGTCTGGACCTGTCCCAAAGTCTAGGAGTGTGATTTCTTCTGACCCAGCATTAGCGGGTGAGTTTGTGTGTGTGTGTGTGTGTGTGTGTGTGTGTGTGTATTCTGTTTTGTATGCGTTAGCGGGTGAGTGTGTGTGTGTGTGTGTGTGTGTGTTCTGTTTTGTATGTCTGTGTTTTTGTCTGTATTTTTGCTACTGGAGATTGAACCTCGGACTTTGACTTGGAGCTATAACCCCAGCCTTGTTCATTTTTTATTTTATTTTTTTTGAGACGGGGTCTTGCCATGCACTTCAGGCTGGCCTTGAACTCACTATAGCCTAGGATAGGCTCAAACTCACAGTGATCCTCCTGCCTCAGTGTCCTGTGCTGGGGAGGACAGGTGGGCACCACCATACCAGGCTAACATTTTATTTTGAGACAAAGTTTTAGTAAATTGCCCAGGCTGGGCTCCAACTTGTGGTCTTCCTGTCTCAATTTCTGTGTGCTAGGAGTACAGGCCTGTGCCTCTTTTCCCATCTAGTCAGAAGGTTCTTTCTTTTTTTTTTTTTTTGTCTTTTTGAGACAGGGTTTTGCTGTGCAGTTCAGGCTGGCCTCGAACCCACAGATATCCTCCTGCCTTGGCCTCCCAAGTGCTGGGATTACAGCACTGGGATTACAGTGTGGTGGCCCACGCCTAGCCTCATTTAGTTTTTCTGACATAGGGTCTTGCTGTATAATCCAGGCTGGCTTTGAACCCACAGCAATCTTTCCGCCCCCAACCTCCTGAGGCATAGTTCATCTCTTTTTCTTTTTCTTTTTCTTTTTTTTTTTGTGGTCCTGGAACTGAACCAAATCCTTCACACTGAGTCATATCCCAGCCTTTTTATTCTTTATTTTCACAGAGCCTTGCTGAGTCATCAGCCTGAGCTCAGATTCAGAACCCTCCTGCTTCAGCCTCCCTGAGTGCTCAGATGATATAGGTATGCACCACCAGGCCTATTTCACCTTGATTTTTCTGTTAGTAATATCAGAATAAAACTATGCTCAAAGGGTGAAAGGCCTCTTTTATATATGCAAGGTTCAGAACCTGAGATGAAAAAGTAGGACTTTTCCTGCTTCCAATAACTGAGCCAGGAAAGAATTTTTCTCCTTGAAACATGAAGGTACCCTTTGTTACTTTATTTTCCTTTTTCATGTATTTCCAGGGCTGGGGATGGAACCCAGGGCCTCATATGTGTCCAAGGCCCTGGCCCTGCTCCCAGTGGAACCAAAAAAGCCCAGACAAGATTCAAGCATTCAGTCAGGCATGGTGGCGCATGCCTGTAATCCCAGCACTCGGGAGGCTGAGGCAGGAGGATCGTTGTGAGCTTGAGACCACTCTTGGCTACGAAGTGAGCTCAAGGCCAGCCTGAACTGCATAGTGAAACCCTGTCTCAAAAAAGACCAAAAAAAAAAAAAAAAAAAAA